>CAUYQU010019560.1:0-49294 GCA_963574635.1 Cheracebus regulus
CTCCTCCCCACTCCTCCTCTCCTCTTCTTTCTTCCCCTCCACCCCATCCCTCCCCCCTCCTCCCCTCCCCTTCTTTCCCCTTCTCCTCCTTCCTCTCCTCCTTCCCCTTCTCCTCCTCCTCCTCCTCCTCCTTCCCCTCCTCCTTTCCTTCCCCATTTTTACTCTAAGAGCAGGTAGTTAAGATGATAGTCTGCACTTTGACGTGGAAGCCCAGAACAAAACAGTCCTTTGTGAATGACCTCCTAGAAATGTATTCTTGGGTTTTTATGACATTTTGAGAATCACGCTCTTATAATTTAGTTTAAATTGAGCCCTAGCCTGTCATTCCCACTCTGACTTACATAAAGGGCCAGATTTAGCTTCTTAACAGCTGTGTAACCTGGACGAATTGCTTAGCCTATCTTATCTTATGTGTCCTCACTGTAAGACAGGAATTATAAAATGCAGGAATGAGAGAGGGTCTATGTGCAATGCTTGGCACATAGTAGGTATTTGTAAATGGCACGACATTGTTCCATCTGCTTGGTACCTTGCCATGCCCTAATTATATGGGCATGAACTCAGCCTGATCTAGTTAACAGTAGGCACCGTTGATAGGAAGGGAGAAGGGAGCTTGAGAAGTGCCACCTATGGGAAAATCAGTCTTATTTGTGGGAACAAGGAAAAAAGTTGATTTTCTGAGGAAACATTGATGGCTGACCTGCAAATGTCCAATAATGACTGTAAATAATGACTTTATTTTTACGTGCAGGAAATATGCTAGAATCACCAGCCCCACTGGCAATGTTCAGTTTTTATTTTATTCAGCCACAGGTTTAAATGGTTTGATCCATTAGCTGGTGTACGTAGGAGGCCAGATGCCTATGGGGTGTGGGGGGTTGGGAGGTGGGAATTATGAGCCACAATACTACAATCAAGCCTCAAAATAAAAATTAATGGTTAATTAAAAGTCTGCACAGTGTGACTGTGGTAACTTCATTACTTGCTGATTTAGTATTCACGCACATCTCATTACTCTGTAAAGCCAGTTGGTGGGTTAGATTCTCTCACTGTTGCATATCTGCCAGGGTTCTTGCACAGTCACTTCCAGTAGTAAATTGAAAGTTTCCTTACAGCCAAGAAATCTCAAAAGCCAAGTTATAAATAGTGATTCTCCTGCCTCAGCCTCCTTAGTAGCTGGGATTACGGGCATGCACCACCATGCCCGGCTAATTTTGTATTTTTCAAAACTTTTTTATAGTAAAAATTATTTAAATTGGGATACTTGTGCACTTTAATACATTTGTTGCAGTGTAGGATAAGACTTGCAAAAGTACATAGGGCACTTAAAGGCCCAGGAAGGCGTTCTGATGGGCGAGTGGGGCTGGGATCCCCCGCTGCAGAACAGTTTCTCTCACCAGTCCACCAGGGCTGCAGTTCTCCCCCTCGTGCCATTTCCACGGCAGCCCTGATGTGATAAACCCAGCCGTATCGCCTCATGAGAGAAGCAGCGGAAGGAAAAGCTGGCCGAGAGATGGGGGAGGCTTAGGCACAGTTTCTCTCTAATTACCATCCCTCTTGAGTAAAAATGCAGATTATTGGCAGAGCAGGTTGCATTTGGAAAAAATGTGTCGTTTGGCCAAGGCCCTGAGGTTTACCCTTTTACAGATCTCACTTTACATTTTAAGTAAGGAACCAAGCATCTCCAGTGGTGAACTTGCGTGCAGCGCACAGTCCGCGCTGGTCCAGAGGAGTGCTTGCTGGTGGAATAAACCCGTGGAGAGCTGGGTCTCCTGCCCCACAGGGAGAGATTACAACTGTGCATCCGCCTAATCGCATCTGCTCAGGAAAATGGCCAATTGACAATGCTTGGCTCACAGGACTCTGGTGGGAAAATTACTAGCCATGGGTTATTTCTGATTTGGGTTATACATAGAAACCTTTCTTATTTTAGTCACAGAAATCAGATTCCCAGTGGTGGAAAAATATATTTAGCTCTGTGGTCGTGCGATTGTTATTTAGTCTGATTTCATTTTGATAAATTAGAGTAAATTGTTGGCCCAGATGAGCTGAATAAATTCTGCCAGAGCTTATATCTTATTCTGGTTTCACATTAAGTCCTTAATATGTATTTCGGTTTCATTGGCAGTCCTATTAGAGTAAGCCCTAGAAAAAGCTTGGTGGCCCTACCCCCGCTCCTGTGTTAGTCAATGGAATTAAACAAATCATGTAACACTCTCTGAGGGGAGCTCAAAGGGCCCCTTAGGGAGAATCTGGTCCTAAGATGTCCATAAAGCACCTAAGCTCTGGAGAGCGACCTTCATTTTAATGGTTTTAATTTTACTGCTCTAGAATTATTTCATTTAATCTCCTTTCCATATATCGCTTCCCCACCCTCACAAATCCCCAACTCCCTGGGAGTTTTCAGAGTACTTCCTTCTGACAGATACAAAATAACAGGTATAAAATGAAGACGGAAATGTAAACCCTTTGGAAAGGTCATGCCCATACTTTTTCTTCCCTTGCCTCTTCAGTCCCTGACAATTTCTGGTGTGGGGGGCGGTCCTTAAGATGAGCACTCCTTCCTGCTCATCAGTGCCTCCCCAGGGCCAAGTATTACTCTCCTAAGAGTCCTCGTGTATTGAACTGATGAATGAAGGTGTGCCTGAAGAACCAGTCAACTCATTCAGTGTCTTTGTTCCCCCAGGAGGACTGGAATGAAATTGACCCCATTAAAAAGAAAGACCTTCATCACAGCAATGGAGAAGATAAAGCACAAAGCATGGAGACCCTCCCTCCAGGTACTGCCAGGGGCCAGGAAACCATCTTGCTTTGCACTTATGATTGGGAATGGACTGAATGTCACCCTTGAGCAGGTGGTCTGTGGGGAGAGGCTGAATTCCATAGGTCAGCAGGAGAGAGCACTGCTTTGCTGCAGTGGCTCACTCCTGTAATCCTAGCACTTTCGGAGGCCAAGGCAAGTGGATCACCTGAGGTTGGGAGTTCGAGACCAGCCTGACCAACATGGAGAAACCCCATCTCTACTAAAAAGACAAAATAAGCTGGTCTTGGTGGCACATGCCTGTAATCCCAGCTACTTGGGAGGCTGAGGCAGGAGAATCACTTGAATCCGGGAGATGGAGGTTGTGGTGAACTTAGATTGTGCCATTGCACTCTGGCCTGGACAACAAGAGTGAAACTCCATCTAAAAAAAAAAAAAAGCATTTATTAGTTCAAGAAATTTTTTAAATAGACTTTATTTTTTAGGGCAGTTTTAGCTTCAAAGCAAAACTGAGGGGAAGGTACAGAGGATTCCCATATACCTCCTGCACCCCTACTCCAACACACATGCATCCTCCTCCACTATCAGCTCCACTACCACTCCAACCGAGTGGTACGTTTGTTACAATCCATGAACCCACGTTGACACATCATCACCCAAGGTCTGTAGTTGACATTAGGGTTCACTCTCAGTGTTACACATTCTGTGGGTTTGGACAAATGCATAATGGCATTTACCCACCATTGTAGTATCACACAAAGTTGTTTCACGGCCTTAGGAGTCCTCCATGCTCTGCCTATTCATCCTTTCCTCCCCGCAGCCCCTGGCAATCACTGATCCTTTTTCTGCCTCTGAAGTTTTGCTTTTCTCGAATGTCATGCAGTTGGAATCATAGGGTATGTCAGCTTTTCAGATTGGCTTCTTTCACTGAGTAATATATATTTATTTCAATATATTAATATAACATGAATAATATATATTTAAGGGTCCTCCATGTCTTTTCATGGCTGAATAGCTCATTTCTTAATGGATGAATAACACTCCATTGTCTGGATATATTCATTTGTTTATTTACCTAGTGAAGGACATCTTAGTTGCTTCCAAGTTTTGACAATCAACATGTACCAATTTTCCTTTGTCAGAGATCAGGCAATATTCATGTGGCTCTATATTGGGGCTCTTTATTTACTTCCATTGATCTGTTTGTCTGTTATTTTGCCACTCCCACACTGTCTTGATTTCTGTGACTTCATGTAAAGTCTTGAAACTGAGTAGTGTTAGTCCTCCTTGCATTTCAAGGTAGTTTTGGCTATTCCAGATCTTTTGCTGTACATATACATTTTAGAATCAATTTGTTAATAGCCACAAAACAACTTGTTGGAAGGTTTGGATTGCATTTAATCTATAAATCAAGTTGAGATTAACTGACATTTTGATAATATTGTCTTACTCTCCATGAATGTCAAATATTTCTTCATGTATTTAATTCTTCTAATACCTTTTATCAGAGTTTTGTAATTTTCCTTATACAGAGTTAATACATATTTTGTCAGATTTGTACTTAAGTTTTTCATTTTGGGGCTTTCTAATGTAAATGGTCTTGTGATTTTTAACTTCACATTCTACTCCTTTGTTGCTGGTGTATAGGAAAGCAATTCACTTTTGCATATTGACCTCCCATCTTACAACCTTGCTATAATCGCTTATTAGTCATAGGAAATTTTTTTTGTTTGTTTCAGGTTTTCTGCATAGTCATGTCATCTGTGAACAAAGAGAGTTTTATTTCTTTTCTTCCAGTCTTTATACATTTTTTTAAAATCTTATTGCATTAGCTAAGACTTCCAGTATGATGTGGAGGAGTGGTGAGGGGTTATCTTTGCCTCGTTCCTGATCTTAGTGAGAAAGTTTCCAGTTTTCCACCGTTAAGTATGATGTTAGCTGCAGGATTTTTGTAGATATTCCTTATCAAGTTAAGGAAGTTCTCATATATTCCTAGCTTGAGAATTTTTATCATGAATGGGTGTTGAATTTTGTCAAGTGATTTTTTTGCGTCTATTGATATAATCATGTGATTTTTCTTCCTTAGCTAGTGGATATGATGGATTACATTAATGGATTTTCATTTGTTGAGCCAGCCTTGCATAACTGGGGTAAATCCTACTTGATCATGGTGTAATTCTTTTTATACATTGTTGAATTTGATTTGCTTTATTTTGCTGAGAATTTTTACATATGTTCATATGAGAGCTGTTAATCAGTACCCCTCATTTCTTTCTTTCTTTCTTCTTCCTTTTTTTTTTTTTTTTTTTTTCCAAGAGATAGGGTTTTACCATGTTGGACAGGCTGATCTTGAACTCCTGACCTCAGATGATCTGCCTGCCTCGGCCCTACCAAAGTGCTGGGATTATAGGCATGAGCCACTGTGCCCAGCCATACCTTTCTATTCTTAAATGTCTTTGTCTGGTTTTGTATTAGGGTAATATTGACCTCATAGAATGAGTTAGGAAGTATTTCTTCCACTTCTATCTTCTGGAAGAGATTATAGAGAATTGGTATAATTTCTTTCTTTAAATGTTGGTCAGAATTCATCAGTGAACTCATCTGGGCCTGATGGTTTCTGTTTGGGAAAATTATTAATTATTTATTCAATTTCTTTAATAGATATGACCTATTCAAATTGTTAATTTTTTCTTATGTGAATTTTGGCAGATTATGTTTTTTGAGGAATTGGTCCATTTCATCCATCTTATTGAGTTTATGGGCATAGAGTTGCTCATACTATTCTTTATTGTCCTTTTCATGTCCATGGAATCTATAGTGATATACTCACTTTCATTTCTGATGTTGGTACAGAGTGCCTTTTTTCTTTTTCACTTAGCCTGGTTAAAGGCTCATCAATTTTATTGATCTTTTGAGAGAACCAGCTTTTGGTTTCAATTGATTTTTTTCTTTATTGATTTCCTGTTTTCAATTTTATTGATTTCTGTAATAATTTTCATTATTTCTTTTCTGCTTACTTTGGATTTAACTTTCTCCTTTTTCTAGTTTCTTAAAATAGAATCTTAGATGATTGCTTTTAGATCTTTTTTATTTTTAGTATATACATTCAATACCATAAATTTCTTTGCAGACACTGGTTTTGCTGCATCTCACACATTTTGATATGTTCTGTTTTCATTTTTATTTAGTTTGGAAATTTAAAAAAAAATTTTCTTGAGCTTTCTTTGACCCCTGTGTCATTTAGCAATGTGTTGTTTAGTCTGCACGTACTTTGGGATTTTCCAGCTAGTTGTCTTTCTGTTGTTGAGTCTCGTTTAATTGTATTGTGTTCTGAGAGCACACAATCTGATTTCTGTTCTTTTCAACTTGTTAAGGTATGCTTTATGACCCAGAATGTGGTCCCTTTTGGTGAATGTTCCATGTGAGTTTGAGAAGAATGTGTGTTCTGCTGTTTTTGACTGAATTAGCCTAGAGATGTCAATTATATCTAGTTGATTGATGGTGTTATTGAGTTCAACTCTATCCTTACTGATGATCTTCTTCTTGCAGGATCTGCCCAGTTTTGATAGAGGAGTATTGAAGTCTCGAACTGTAACAGTGAATTTATTTATTTCTCCTTGTGGTTCTATCAGTTTTTGCCTTATGTATTTTTATGCTCTTTTTAGGCACATACGCATGAAGGATTGTTACGTCTTTTTAAAAAATCATTATGTAATGCTCTCTTGATACCTTAAAAATTCCCATGATCTCAAGTCTACATCGTCAGAAATTGATAGAGCTATTCTTACTTTGTTTTGATAGTGTTAGCATGATAGATCTAACCTTTCTTTGTGAAGTCCATTCTTTATCATTTTACTTTTAATCTATGTGTGTTGTTTTATTTACAATGGATTTGTTTTAGACAACATATAATTGAGTCTTACTTTTTGATTCTCACTGACAATCTTGGTATTTTCTTTGGTGTATTTGGACTATTGATGTATAAAGTGATTGTTGATATATTTAAATTCATATTTACTATATTTGTTAGTATTTTTTATTTGTTGCCCTTGTTCGATGTTTTTACTTTTACCTTTCACACTTTTTCTGCCTTTTGTCATTTGAATTGAGCTTTTTGTATGATCCCATTTTTTCTCCCTTCTCAGCATATCTATTGTATGTCTTTTTAAAAAAATTAGTTTGTCTTCTTTCAGATAACACTATACTGTTTCATAGATAGTACAAGTATCCTATAATAACGAAATATTCTTGATTCCTCCCTCCCATCCTTTATATCATTGCTGTCATTCATTTTACTTACACATAAGCATATGTATATATAAATGAATTCATGATAGAATATTTGTTGCTATTATTATTTCAAACAACCCGTTATATGTTAGTTCAATTAAAAGAAAAATAGGCCGGGAGCAGTGGCTCATGCCTGTAATCCCAGCACTTTGGGAGGCCAAGGCAGGCCAATCACCTGAGGTCAGGAGTTTGAGACCAGCCTGGTCAACATGGTGAAATCCCATCTCTACTAAAAATATAAAAATTAGCTGGGTGTGGTGGTGTGTGCCTGTAATTCTGCCTCTCTGGGAGGCTGAGGGAGGAGCATTGCTGGAACCCGAGAGGCAGAGGCTGCGGTGAGCCAAGATTGTGCCACTGCACTGCAGCCTGGGTGACAGAGCAAGACTCTGTCTCAAAAAAAAAAAAATAAATAAAAGAATAAGGAAAAGTTTTTATTTTACTTTCACTTATTTCTTCTTTGATGCATCCTTTCTTCACATAGATCCAAGTTTCTGACCTATGTTATTTTCCTGTGTTAAAAGAGCTGCTTTAAACATTTTTTGCAAAGCAGGTCTACTGGCAACAAATGCCCTTAACTTCTGTTTGTCTGAGGAAATTTCTATCCCTCCTTCGTTTTTGAAGATCATCTTGAATTATACAGAATTCTAGTTGGTGATTTTATTTTTCTCTGAGCCCTTTAAATATTTTACTTTCCTTTCTTTTTGCCTGCATGGTTTCTGAGAAGACTTTGGGTATAATCCTACCCTTGCTCCTTTATTGGTAGGTAAGGTGTTTCTTGCAATATTTTTTTCTTTATCTTTGATTTTTGTGATTTGAATATGATATGCCTGAGTGTAGTTTTTGGAGCCTTCATACTATTCTGTGTGTTCTCTTAAGTTTCCTTAATTTGTGTTTTGATGTTCAACATTAACTTGGGGAAATTCTCAGACATTATTGCTTCCAGTATTTCTCCTGTTCCTTTCTCTCTTTCGTCTCCTTCTGGTGTTCCCATCATGCATATTTATACCACTGTAATTGTTCCACAGTGTTTGGAAATTATTTCAATTTTTTTCATCTTTTTTTGTCTTTGCATTTGAGTTTTAGAAGTTTCTAATGTCATGTCCTCAATTTTAGAGATTTTTTTCCTAAGCATTTCCTATCTACTAGTGAGCCCATTAAAGGCATTCTTCATTCTGTACAGTGTTTTTGATCTCTAGCATTTCCTTTTGATTCTTTCTCATAATTTCCATTTCTCTGCTTACATTATCCATCTGTTCTTGTGTGTTATCTACTTTTTCTATTAGCGTCCCTAGCATATTAATCATAGTTGTTTTAAATTCCTGATCTGATCATTTCAACATTCCTCTATATTGAGTCTGGTTCTGATACTTGCTCTATCTCTTTACACTGTGTGGTTTTTTGTTTTGTTGTTTTGCCTCATAGTGTGCCTTGTAATTTTATGAAAGCTGGATGTGATGGACTGGGTCCAAGGAATCCTGGTAAATAGGCCTTTAGTTGTGTGGTAGTAAGGTGTAGTAGTAGGGGAAGCTTGCTATAGTCCTATGATTTGCTCTCGTTCTTTTAGGGAGCCTTTGTGCTTGGGCTATGAACCTCACATCAGCTTCCCCCGACCCACATCCTTAGGTGATACTAAAGGCTAGCAGGGCTATTTTCTGTCCCTCAGGTTGGACAGGCTCTGATAAATGCCAGCAGGTTAGTCCCTGTGTAAATAGTTTCTCCCAAGGGCAGGCTGTATTAATAAGAACACACTGCCCTGGCTTATTTCAAAATGGTTATTTTCCTCGCTCCCTGTTGTAAGCATGAGGGGATATTTCTCCAGTGTTCACGGTGAGGATCTGGTAGAACTCCAGGAGGTAAAACTCACACAAATATAGCCGCCCACCCCCACCCCATCCCCATGACTGGGTCCCCCTGGAGTTTTTATCTCTTAGGCTTGTCCACAGTGAGACTCCAGGAATTTTCCACTACAGTTTAGGTTTTCCTACCCCTGTAGGGGATCTTCAGGGGTTTCTACTTACAGGCCTCTTCTCCAGTAAATTGTGATTCCCTGTATTCACCTATTCAATTTTGGGAGCTGTGGCTTGTGACATTTCTCTAATAGATCTAAGACAGATCTCTAAGAAGCACTGATTTTTCAGTTTATTCAGCTTTTTACTTGTTAAGACAGAGTAACGACTTTCAAGCTCCTTCCATGCCTACTGGGAACTGGAGGTCCATTTATGAAGTGTTTGCTTTGGTGGTGAGAGTGTTTGCATGTTGTGTTCTTGACTGTGGTTGGACAAGTGTCACCCCAGGCATCTGAGCCCTTCCTTTGTCTGGGTCCTTCCCATTCATTGTCCCAGCTACACCAGATGCAGGTATGTCACTGTCTCCTCCAGGAACTCTGAGCAGATGCACCCATGCAGTAAATGTGTCTGTTAGGTCTGCATCTCTGTCACCTTTCCAGTTCCTGCATGAGTCATGAAGCCCTGAGCCACAGTTCTTTCATATGTAAAATAAGCATTACTCACGCAGTGGGGAGTATGTGAATAGAATAATTAATAAATATTATTTTATTGTAATAATAGGAAGCTAAGATATACACTTCTGTTGTGTAGAGTAATGAGAGACTTCCTATGGATTATCTTCTATTAAAAACATGCTAGTGTTTTGGTGGTTTTCCAGCAAATAGAGAGAGGGCGGGAAAAGCCATCTTCAGGCCATATGCTAGATGTGACCATTGAGAGTCAGACCTTATTTAAAACCATTTCAGTGCTCACGTTGACTCTGCCTTTCATATCCTTAACTATTGCATACAGTTGGTTTTCTGATCTTCAAAGAGATTGGAAGGTACTGATTTACCTCTCTTTTGAGTCATTATTAGTAATTTTTGATGAATGCACAATGTCTTTTTATTTTGCCAAAAGGCTTTCTTTCCTTTTTTTTGTTGAAACCATTTTTCTTACTAAACCAGCATACACATAATTTTTTTGTTAGAAATGATTTTCTTGTGATTGAAAAATATATTTTCTCTAAGCATGGGGAACACGGCTGAAGTTTTATGGTTTGCAAGAAACCACTGGCCATGGCACTTTCCAATGGGTCAGTGGGTTTTCCGGAAGCTCAGTGGCTTCCTGTGTTCTGTGTGTTGGGCATGTAGCAGTTGTAGAGAGATGGGCGGGAAGACATGACACCACGCTGAATGTTTTTATGGCCACAGAAGCCACTGGCAGATGAAGGAACCAGATCTCAGAGAGCAGAGCAGTGATGTTCCAGGCCAACAGCCTCCAGTTTTCTGACCACACTCTTTATGAGTAAACATATATTTGGATCACCCCCCACACACATATGTATTAAAATGCTCACTTAGGAATTACATGCATATTGCCATACGGATCTATTGATACATTCTAATTGAAATGCGGTAGTTCCCTTGACCCCTTCACAGGACTCACAAAAAGGTTGGCTCTCAACCCCTCATGGAGGGGGAGCTGCAGTGAGTGGTTGCAGGTGTTGGGATGAGTACTTTTGGGCATCGGCAGGAATAGAACTCTGTGTGGCCCCCTGGCAGCAAATGTAGGGGGTTTACCTGTGACCCCTGGAGCCCCAGAGTGCATGTGTTACTGTGTGCTCTGAGATTTGCTGTCCACAGATGATAAGTGTTTAATAGCTCAGTGCAGGGTCAGGGTGACAGCCTTCTGCATCCACCCTCTTGGTACCTGAATTCTTGTGCAGTGTCCAGGAAGAATCAGGTTGTGTAAACAAATTGAAGGATGGTGAATGTGGAGGATTTTACTGAGCACTGGAAGTGGCTCTCAGTGGGATGGGAAGCTGGAAAGGGGATGGAGTGGGAAGATGGTCTTCCCCTGGAGTCCAGCTGTCCACAGCCAAACTCTTCTCCAAAGTCCTGCTCTCAGGCTGTCCCTCTGAAATCAAGCTGATTCTCTCCAACATACGGCTGTTTGTTCTCTCCTTCTCTGCCGCTCTGCCAGTAGGGCCTGGGGTTTATAAGTGCAGGATGGCAGGGCAGGGCAGGCCAGAGTGGTTTTGGAAGAGGCAACATTAAGGCAGGAAAATAGAAATGCATGTTCTCACTTCAGGCCCTGGGTCCAGGCTTGAGGATGTGGCCCTCACCAGGGACCATTCTCTCCTACCCAGTATTTCCCTGCCTCCTGTTGGTATCATAAAGTGTATTTAAAATACGTGATTATAAAGGATCAGGAAAATACCTGACAATGTCTATTATTTTCTTTCTTTGCCCCAGATGATTTTGTCTTGTGTGGCCCCTCTTTGGAGCCTACCACTCTTGGGGCTGCTGTGGTCACAAAAACCCAGATGATTGTTTTAACTGTATTTCTTGGCTTAGTTCATCCTATTTTGGGGAAGAATCTGGAATTTAGACAAAGTATACCTCCCAAATGGCATTCCCAGCTGAAATTCATGGAATGGGGACAAGAATAATAACCTGGGAGCCCAGGATCAGGGTCTGGGACAAAGATGACAGCCGGGAGCTCTAGGCTCAGCTGTGCCACTAGTCCTGTGGCCTTGGAAAAGTTAGGGAATATTTGGGTTTTGTTTTCCTTATCTGTAAAATTTAGATGCATTCTTGCTCTGAAATTCTTCGATTCTGTTAACTCTGTCTTCCTATTTCCCCTTAATCTCTATTCTGAGATTAGAATCACCAATTTTATTTTCTTTTAGATGCTGTAAAAATATATCTCTATAGCTCCCCCAACCCTGACACCACTTGCGGTCTACTGGGGATGAGTTTTGGCCCTTAAACTCTATGACCCTTGCTTGTATTTCAGCATCATGCTTTCTACTCGGAACCACTGAATTTTTTTTCAGTGCTGGTTTTTAAAATATTGTCTGCAAATAGAGTATGTAGATTAGTTGATATTTTATGTTTTGGAAATCTGTCTGATAGAGAAGAATTTCATTTTTTTCCCCTTGGTGTGGAAAAACCTCTGGATTGAAAAGTAAGTTTCTCCCCGTAATTGGCTCTGAATCTGACCAGCCAGCCCGCTGGCAGAAGTACCGGCAAAGGAGTGGGGGCCAGTAGAGGAGCAGGGGCAGCCGTAGGGGCTAGAAGGCTGAGGTCTGACTCTGAGGACAGCTGTTGATGAGCTTCTTTTTAGGGATCTCCCACCCTTTGGTCATCGTGGCCTTTTGGGGCAGATTTTCTCTTTGCCTTTATGAGTCCAGAGTGTCATTCCTGTATTCCTTAGTAACCTTGTGTAAAGGGCTGAGGCTTAGGAGAGACACAGTTAGGGAGATAATTCAGAAAGGAGAGTCCTGAGGCCCTCTGAATTCTCTGTGAGGCCCCTCCCTGTCCTGGGCAGTGTCTTTATCACAGCCACCCCTCTCCTGTGTACTGCTGGTTCAATTACCCCAGACCATGGATTTCTCAGAACAGAAATTGCTGATGTTCATGTAAAGATGAATGAAATGGGAATGAAGAAATTTGTAAGAGAACTTAAATCCAGGGTGTGAATTGCCACTGATCCTAACAGTTTTAGCTTTTCTACTTCCCACCTGCCGGAAGAAAGATGAGATGAACCACTTGTGTTATTTGTTCAGCATTGCTGCAGCATCAGAGAGAAATGTTTATTTTTCTAGGTGACTTAATGGGTTCTGGCACTGTGCATTTAATTGTGGTAAAAGATGTGTTTGTGGTAAAAGATGTATAACACTAAAGTTGCCATTTTAGCCATTTTTAAGCATACCGTTCTGTGGCGTTAAGCACATTCACGATGTTGTTCAGTCATCACCACTATCCATCTTTAGAGCTGTTTTCACCTTGCAAAATGAAAACTGTACCCATGCAATACCAATGTCCCATTCCTCCCTCTCCCAGGCCCTGGTATTCCTTTCTGTTTCTATGAATTTGGTTCCTCTGGGTCCCTCATATGAGTGGAGTCTTACGGTACTTTTCTTTATATCTGGCTTGTTCACTTAGCATAACTTCTCCAGATTCACCTATGTTGTGGCATGGGTCAGAATCCCCTTCCTGTGTCTCTGTGAACCACATGCCCTGTGCGACGTGTTGTCTGGGGTGGAACCTTGTGATGTTTGTGGGGAGCAAAGTCTGTGTAGGTCTCCATGAGCTAGGCCTGAGGCCCAGTGATCTGCACAGTGTTGTCATAGGGAAACTAAGTGGCTGTCAGTGTCTTCAGGGAAGCATCTTTTAAAAGCAAGCAATATGTGTATTGTAGGTTTTAGAAATTTGGGCAAGCAAAAATAAGAAAATGATATTCATACATAATTCTGCCATCAAGAAATAACTACCATTCCTCTCCTACTGTGTGTTGCTCCATACTTGCTCTGTGTGTAGACCCAGGTGGGTGTGCTCCCCCCATAGCTGAAATCAAGTGGTCTCCTTGGCATGGGACACACTGAGACCCAGGCACTTGAGGCCTCAGGTGCTGCACAGAGTTTCTTAGCATTGGCTCCTGGGAACAAATGCTCCTGAAGCATTGGGCCTCTCTGACAACAGGTACGAGTTTTATCCCACATTCAAGTTCAGTCTTTCACGAATTCTGTGAAAATTCCAGGTCATCCACAAAGCGACTAACATTTCAGTAGATGTGGGGGATTTGCTGATTCACCTCTCCACACGTGCCCATCTCTCTTTCAAAGCCCCTCAGGGCTCCTGATCAGGGGGCTACCCTCCTCTCTCTTCTCTCCTGAAATGGGGCCTTCTCCTCATGCAGTCGCCTGCCATCTGCTTACAGCTACATTTTTACAAATACAGCACTGTGGTGTACCATCTCTGCTTGGGTGATATATCAGGAACCCATTTTCATGTCCATAAACATATCCTGTAGCATTTTAATGGCAGCAACATCTCCGTGGCAATCAGCCCATTGAACTTGTTTTTTGTTGTGGGACATAAAGAGTTTCCAGCCAGTATCCTGAGAGTTAAATCTTTTTATGTCCATAATTATTTTCTTGAAACAAATTCCTAAAAGTGAAATTGCAGGGTCAATGGCAATGTGTGCCCTGAAGCATTGGGCCTTTTGTTTTGTTTCTCTTTTTGTTTGTTTGTTTGTTTTTTGAGACAAGAGTCTCGCACTGTCACCCAGACTGGAGTGCAGTGGCACAATCTCTGCTCACTGCAACCTCCGCCTCCCGGGTTCAAGCAGTTCTCCTGCCTCAGCCTCCCGAGTAGCTGGGATTACAAGTGCCTGCTACCACACCGGACTAATCTTTTGTATTTTTAGTAGAGATAGGGTTTCACTATGTAGGCCAGGATGGTCTTAAACACCTGACCTTATGATCCACCTGACTTGGCCTCCAGAAGTACTGGGATTACAGGCATGAGCCACGGCATCTAGCCACACTTTTTAATATTAGTTGCCATTTTGTCTTCCACAGGGGGCCTATTTTCTTACTCCAGCCAACATTAAAAACAAATCTTCCCATGTCCTTCCCCCATTCCAACAAGCAAGAAAGTGGAGACCAAGGGCTGAGATCATTAGCCAGAAGTATAATGGAGCTGTTTATAAATAGTTCTCTTGAGCTTTATAAGTTGAAATACAATGTCCAGAACCAGTCAAGTAACATCCAGTATTCCCTGGGCTTCCACCCCATAGCTGAAGTGTTCTGTTCTGTTCTGAGCACCGGGTGTTCAGGGATGCTGATAAATTGGAGTTAGTCTGGTTGACAGTGACTCAGATTTTGAGGAACCAGAAGCAGTGTCCGATGAGGAACACTTGCAATAACTGTGGATGTTTTTACAGAAGGGCTTCCAGGGGGAAATGAGATTGTGATATCCAAATAGTTGAAAGGCTGCCATCTAAAAGAAGCAGAAGACTTTTTTTTCTTTTTATTTGAGACTTCAGTTTCTTTTATTTGAGCAGAAGTTAGAGGGAAGCATTTTTTGTTGTTTCTGTTGTTGTTTAGAGACAGGGTCTCACCTGTCGCCCAGGCTGGAGTGCAGTGGTGTGATCATGGCTCCCTGCAGCCTTGCACTCCTGGGCCTAAGCAATCCTCCTGCCTCAGCCTCCCACGTGGACGGGACTACAGGTATGTGCCACCATGCCAGGCAAATTTTTAAAATGTTCTGCAGAGACAGGGTCTTGTCTTGCCCAGGCTAGTCTTGAACTCCTGAGCTCAAGTGATCCCCCTGCCTTGGCCTCCCAAAGTGCTGGGATCATAGGCATGAGCCACCATGCCTGTCCAGGAAGCAGCTTTTGTTTTTATATGAGGAAGTTCCCACCAACAGTTCTTGCTATCCAGTGAAACAGCTGCCTTTTGAAACAGGGGGCTCCCCACACTCAGCTCCTCGTAAGCTGTGGCTGGACATTGGGAATTTCACACCTGGGGAGATGATGTCCAGAGTTCCTTCTGAGTCCAACAACATGTGATGCCAGCACTTCAGAGAGAGGAACATGTGTTCTCAGAGACTCAGTCATGCCAGGGTGAGGACCGGACTGGCACTGCCCCCTGAAAGGGGGCTGGGCAGCTGGAACTGCACGGGCATGCAGGATTGCTTTTTGGTGTTTCCCTTCAGTTTTCGTCACTTAAAAGTGAGTCGTCAGCCACAGTGGGGGGAAAACAGATTGGGCATAATTAGGACCTGGGTTTGAGTTTTGATTCCACCATCTTACAGCTGTGATATGTGGGATATGTTTACCTGCTGTGCCTTAGTCTCCTAACGTGTAAAGTGGAAACCATCATATTTTACATGGTTATGCTGTGGTGTGGACGGTGTGGACGAGGTCTTGTATGAAGTAGCTGACCAAGTAGGCACTGGTTCACTGATGCTTTCTTTCTCTCCCTCTGTCATTTTCATCTGTTGGCTGGGATTCTGGGCAGCAGATGTACTTTGGTATTGTTACCAATAATTTAGGATGAAAAAGGAGGTTGGTCAAGACCATGTACAATAGGCCAAATTTATGATGGTTAGACATTGTAACATAGAAGGGAAAAATGAAGAACTTTCACTTAAAATGTGGAGAAGAGATATATGAAGATTCACATATGCAGATTTATTGCACTTTATCAATTTGATACTGTTTTGTGGTATATTTTTTAGTTGTTTTGATAGCACAGATAATTTTAAATAAATGAAAACTATTTCCTCGATAGCATCTGATATTTTTTTAGGTGTTCTTTTAAATAGTTTTTTTTTTTACCATTTCTTTGGATTTCCTGGGGTTTTTTTTATCCTTAATCATGGATGTGTGGGATTCCTGATTTCAAGAGACAGTTTCTCCCAGGTGAAGAAAATTTCCTGTGGTACCTGATATCCAGTGACAAATGATAAAGCATAATTTATGGGCCTTTGTAATTGAAATTGATCTATTTGTTTGTAATCTTGACCTTGCCCTCGTCTTTTCTTTTATGATGTGACATTATGACCTTCTAGAGGAAGAATATTAGGATTTCCTTTTTTTTTTTTTTTAAGCACAGTAAAATTACATTCAGTTTGAGATCAACCAAAAGGTTAAAATAAATCTGAGAGCCTTGTCGTTTGATATTAAATACATTCTGTTTTCCTTCCTTGGCTGCTTTCCCAGAGGTTGCTCTGTTTAACGTGGGGTAGCTTTACGTTTGTTTCAGTTATCTTTCCTGGGGAGGATTTGAATGAAGAGTTGCAGTGTAGCAGTGAATACCTGTGCAGAATCCTGAAGACGCCTGCAGCCTGGATCCACTGAGACTCCTGGTTTCCTGCACCATGGGACCTGCACCCAGGAAGCTACCTCCCCTCCCCTTTTACACCTGTGGGTGGTAGATGACAGCTCTTTGCCCAGGAGCATATGTCAGAATGTCCTGATCTGCTGCTGAAGGACGGTCACAACCGATAGTCCTCTAAAGACCGGATTTGTGCATGTGCCTGTACATGTGCCATTGTGTGCTGGGGTCTTTATGTGATTTGTGATGTTAATTCTTTGAAGGATCAATTTTATTGATTTCTATCATCATTCTTTTTCAAATATAAGGTTTTGTAAAAAGAAAAATTTTAAGAAAGAAGTGGCATTATTTGGAAGGGTGGCATTATTTTAAACCGACATTTATTGGAACAAGTCATCCAAATGCAAGTAGTCCTCTGATTATAAAAGCATCTGTTTCAAAAAGTTCATTTGTGGATTGGTTATTAGGAGCCCAGAATGAACCTTCCCATGGAAATGATGTCCTGAGTGGCACTTAGGACTCCTGCTTGACTGTGTCTCTGGCCACAGCCAGGTCCTAGAGTGTCAGCCACAGAGCTGATGCCAGCAGGGCCCAGAGCAGCCTGCCCCGGGCTCAGTGCCTATGCTCAGCCTCCACTCCCAGGCACCACGGACCATATACAGGTATAGTCGCCAGCCGCTCTCTGCTCGAGGGATGCCGTGCTGCTCTCCAGCCTAGATAAGATGGAGAGAAAAGTTCCCAAAAGTAAACCAGGAAGAAACGGATTCTGAAAAGGTAGCTGTAACTCAGAGCCTGGTGGTTGGGTTATGGGAGGGAGAAGAAACTCTGGGCCCAAGAAAGTACCAAAGCACAAGACCTTGTGCTATGAGCAACAGCAGGTGTGATGAAGAATGTCAGTGGCGAGGCATGCCAAATATGTCGAAGATGGGGGAAAAAAAAAGAAAACATTGCTGGGCCTATAGTCTGTGGAACCCAGGGAGCAGTGGCTGAGTCAGTACAGTGGACAGGCTGTGTCCTGCAGAGTGGACCAGCAGACAGAAGTGGTGGGAAGTTCTCCAGCACCAGCCTTAGGATCCCCTTCTCCTGCAGGGGTCCAGAGCCATGCCTTGTCAGGCCACTGTAGCTCTGTCTCTTTGGATCCTGGCTCTTCTCTCCCAGAGGCAGAAGAGTTACCTGGGCCCATCCGCTCCCTGATTGTACACATTGCTTTTTATGGCTACAGGGGTAAGAAGGGAAGGCCTTGGGGCCATTGGTCCAAAAGTAATGGGCAAGGAATCTCACTTCCTCCTGCCGTTAGCCCAGCCCTTCCCTGGGCTGGCCTCCATTTGCCATCAGACATCAGATGCAGCAGCGAGGTGGCTGGGAGGGGAGGGATGCTCTCCCCACAGTGCCACAGGTCTCTGGGAACAGTGTCAGAACAAGCTGCAGTAACACCTAGGGCTTAGCAGGATGTTCATTATCATTACTGAAGTGCACTGCTTGGCAGCCTCCGGACTGGACCCCATCCACCATGGGAAGCAGAGGGAGCTGTGGCAGCCGATTCCAGTGCATGCAGAGGTGTTCGTGTTGGAGATGACTGGAGCACAGGCCTTGGACACGAGGGGAGGAGAGAGAGCAGCAAGAGCATCCCAGCCACGGGGTGAGAGGAAGCGGGGCCTGCCCATTCCCACCGAGCCTCCGTCTTCTCTGTCCAGACTTATCTCCAAACTGAAAAGGGGACAGCAGACAAGGTTAGAAGGACGTGGAAGCCTGAGTCAGGTGGAGAGAAAGAGAACTCATTTTAAACAGCTTTCAGTGAATGTGTCTCCAAGTCAGGACCAAGGTAAAGATGGGAAGGGCACAGCCACCGAGAGGTGGCTATAATTTCTGGGGAGTGACTTGGGAATCATCGAGGTGCCAGCAGAGCAGGAACAAACACCATTATCTCCACGTTTGTTCCTGTGTTCAGCGACAATTAGACGTGGTTAAACTTGAGCTCTAGCCTTAGTGGAATTTCGAGTTATTACACACAGAAGAGTGTAAGCACTTGTAAGGCCCCCTGGCAAGAGATTTCAGAAAAGCTGTGGCTGGGATGGAGCTGTATGAGGGGTCGGGAAGAGGCTTGCAGAGAGAGGAGAGAGAGAGGGTAGAGAGAGGCAGCGGCTGGGGACCCCAGGGAGGGCTCCTGGAGGAGGTGGCCACACTGAGAGGCAGCTCAGCCGGCAGGAGGGGTAGACACATACATCACAGTGGCCCTGCCTTATCTTTAAGTATGCGCGGCATTGGCCTTGCGGGCATGGCCGGGAAGACCGGGTTTAGTTAGGGTTCCAGGTAAACCTTCAGGGCTTGTGGGACGGGACTGACAAAAACAGTAATGAAGTTAGTAGACGTTAGTAGAATGCAGTTAGTACAGGTTAGTAGAGGTTAGTAGAAGCAGGACAGCCTTCCTGAGAGGTGCAGCACCCACCCCTTCCACCGTGGTTCCTCCTGGAGGAGGTGGGAGTGCTGGGGAGGCACAGCTGGCCACACAAGCCGGAGGTGAGCCAAGATCTGGACATGGGTTTGGGGCTTGCAGGGGCTGGGCTGGCTTGGGGGTAACATGGCGTTTGGCTGGGGACATGTCCTCAGATAGGGGCAGGGCCTTCCTGAGCAGAGGGCAGATACCACTAGGCTGTACACACTTGCAGCGGGGTTGTCAGCCTCCTCGCTTTGTCTCTCATCTGAGCCACCCCGCAGCCAAAGGCACATTCCTGGAGTGCAAAGTGGATCGGCACTCATGTGCTCCAAATGTCCTGTGCGCTCTGGAATTTGGGGAGTGAGGTTCAAGTACTTCAGCCAGGGCTAGAGGATTCGCAGCCACTGGGCACAGGGCCCCCTCTGCTCCTTCCTGCCCTCCCTCCCCACTGAATCTCCTCTGTCTCTGAGTGTCTTCTGATTCATCCCTCCTGCATCTGGCAGGCTCCTGCTCACGCTTACAGACCCAGCCCAAGTGCCCCTTCTCCGGGGCTTTCTTGGAACCTTGGCTTTGGCTATGGAGCTATCCTGTGTCCTCCTCACTGTTGGGTGGTGGGTCTTTCCAGTAAGGCGTTTTGTTAGTTTCTGTACATTTGCTTGGGCTTGGCATTTTCACTGTACTGGGCAGTTCTGTTCAACTTGGGGAAAATACAGGGTGTTAGATTATTTTTCTCCAAAATTAAGACCTTTCTGATAATGAGTTTGCCCAAAATAAAATGGCTGTCCTATGAGGTCATCCATATATTCCTCAGGACGGCAAGTATGAGATGTCCCTTTAGTATTTTTCCAACCCTAGGGTTGAGAGAGTGGGTCTGGGTCTCGACAGATGGGAAGGTACAGCTCCACCTGGGGACACAGGCTCCTGCGATCTCGCCCCATCCTGCACACAAGCTGCTGCAGTAGGCAGGGCCCACTTCTCCTCACCCCATTCCCACTGAGCAGGAGAAGTTCCACATCTGCATGAGAGCCCCCAGCGGCTCTGTGGCCCTTGATAGCCCTCGGTGATGCAGGGAGCAGGAGAAGATGGCAGAGTGGCAGGGCGTGGGGGCTCACACCTGTAGTCCCAACACTTTGGGAGGCTGAGGTGGGTGGATCACCTGAGGTCAGAAGTTCGAGACCAGCCTGACCAACATGAAGAAACCCTGTCTCTACTAAAAAATTACCTGGGTGTGGTGGCATGTGCCTGTAATCCCAGCTACTCGGGAGGCAGAGGTTGCGGTGAGCCTAGATCACGCCACTGCACTCCAGCCTGGGCAACAAGAGTGAAACTCTGTCTCAGAAAAAAAAAAAGAAAGAAAAGAAAATGGCAAAGGAAGCTGCCCGTGGCATGCATAGGTGAGGGGCAGAGGGCTGGTGCTTTCTGTCTGTGCACAGTCCTGGGGTTTCTCAGACCCAGTCCTGCTGAGAAATGTTAAAAACAGCTTCAGTAAAAAAAAAAACATGAGGACCTCACTGATCATGATATGGCTGATAGCAACATTAATTTCCTCTAGAGTAGGCCCCTGGCACTTCCATTTTGTACAGTGGACTGTGTCCGAACTATTCTTTCAAACGCTAACACCTATGGCTTTGGAGCCAGCCTCCCTTCCGCCCCACTCCACCTGACGTGGGACTTGTCTCACATCTCCCCCTGCCTGAAGCAAGCAGAGAATGATGCCGAGTTATTATTTCCAGGTGTTTCGTGGGAGCAGCAGATGGAAATGGAAGGATACAGGTGTAGACATGGGTGAAATCATCCACGGCCGCCTTCTCTCTTCTCACAGCACCGTGGGACTGGGAGGAGGTACTCATAGGTGACGACGGGGCATGAATTCAGTGCATCCGCAGGTCCGCACCCCTGCTCACCTGGGCAGTGCCCACAAGAACCCCAAGAGGAAGGCAGGAATTCACTCTATGCTTCCTGCTCGCCTCCTGGGGTCAGTTGCAGAGTGGGACACCCCCTCATGGTTGTCACAGAGGGCCTGGTAGCTGGGCAGTTCCCAGCCGCGCTTTCTTGGTGAGGGCATAGAGGGTTACATCAGACAGGTAGGGGCATTCTGTCTGTGTTTGGTCATTTCTGCCTGTGAATATCACTTAATTTATATCAGAGTTAGTGTAGGACTTAGCTTTTGCTGTGGTCATCTCATTTAGTTGTTAGAAAACCCCAGAGATGGAATGTTATTACTATTTTATGTAGACCAGAGGGTCAGAGGGAGTCAGGGAGCCAAGCTCACCCTCAGACATGGATTTTGTGCTCTGTGCGTGTGTGCGCACGTGCGTGCACGCCTGCGTATGCGCACACATGTGTGTGTTTGCGCATGCGTATGCTGCTGCTCCTCTGCTCAAGTCCTCAAATCCTCATGGGTGACACAGCATTGGCCTGGGTCCCTGTTGGCCAGCTCCGCACCCTCTGTTCCGCATGCTCCAGCCTGGGATCTGACTGATAGGGTAGGCAGGCTCGGGAGGGCTGACAAGCTTTGCCGTGGAACACGTTTAAAAAATGCCTGCAGACGAGCGGAAGAGGCGTAGGAGTAAGCGTCCCGCACTCGACTGCAGCATCTCTCAGACGCGGCTGGATCGGCGCGCAGCGAGGCCATGTGTAAGAACTAACGCCAAGCTGTGTTCCTTTCAGTCATGCGCAGCGTTGGGTGCCTTTTACGGTCAGCTTCTGGAACTTTCTACCCAGGACGCGACCCTCCGTAGTAAAGCCGTTGACAGGTGCTTGCAGACTGGGCGAGTGGGGTGCTGGGTGCTGTGGGTGAGGCTGAGTCTGTGAAGGGAGGAGCTCTGTCTTCATCTGGGTGGGAAGGGGAGCCTGGAGCTATAGGAGGAGTGGCGGCGCAGGACCAGCAGCCCAGCAGAGCGAGTCCCTTGTGTACCGAGTGCTTCTCAGAGGACACGGCCATGCATGTGGGGAGCAGGGCAGTCGGTGGGACCGCCTGGGGGCTTGGTTGGGACTAGCTCAGTCCTCATTCCAGCCCCGTAGGTCAGCACGGGGTCACAGACAGGTGGCTGCTTCGGTCTGCAGAATAATCAGCTGTAAGCTTCTCATTTTCACCGAATCAGAGGTTTCAAAGCTGGTGAGGTCGAACGATTCCTTCTTTGGTTTCAAAGACCACATCTAAGAGAAGTCTATCTTCCTGAAAGAAACTTCCTCAAAAATATTTCCCTAACCTTATTTAATAAGCAGACTGTTTCCACAGCCCTTCTTAGGGGCAATGCTCTTTCTTTTCTCATGTTATTTAAATACCTTTCTCATGTTATTTAAATGTGTGTTTTATTTTCCTGTCATCTTTGGTGATGAAGCTAGTTTCTGCCTTCTCGTGTAAAATGTTGTTATATCTTTGAAGTATTTTCCGTCAGCTGCTTCTGCTTAGCCAAGTCCATTTTTCCCAGATTCCTATATATTTTTATTTTCTAAAGCTCTTTAATTTCCAGAACTCTTTTTCAAGATTTTAAAGAGATGATAAAAGCACAAGATGATGTATGGATGTCATTTTTTTTTAAGAAGGCAGTATATTCAGATGTTTCATTGGTTGGTTTTTAGCTCTTTCTCTAACGTCTCATACTTCGCTCTCTGCGCCTCTCACCCCCTCTGCGTCAGGTTGGGTTGGGGCACATGTGCTCTCTTCAAGCCTTGTTCTCCACAGATTCTCCTGCTTTTGCCTCCGGGGTTGGCTTAAACCCTAGCAATTCTGTATAGTACAAAAATTACCAATTTTAGTAATGATTTTTTAGCCTAGCGTTTTTCAAATTGTGGATTGTGACTCATTATTAGGTGGTGAAGCCAATTTCGAGAGATACGTAAAACAAAAATAGAATATATCTGTTCATCTCATATAGTGAGGGTAAGTTTGATATTGCGAGACTTTTGTATCAGTTTGTGTGTATGTTTGCATTGTGACACTTGGATCACAGTGTTAAATGTGTGTCATTGTCAAGCAAACTTGAAAGCCCCTGTAGTACTCCAGTACTGCTAAGCTTTTATGAAAGAAATACTGTTGATCGTCTGTCTCTGGTAAAACGGCTGTGTGTCTCCGGGAGAGGGCCAAAGGCAAGGCAGGGCCCAGCAAGGTCTTGTTGAAGATGCTCATACATCAAAGGAAGAGGGTGTAGCAGGGTGTGGGTACTGCTAAGTATGCTCCTGTAGTCTTTAGGTACTAAAGAAAGATGCTATTTCTGTGAAGTTTCAAGGGCTTCTCCTAGTTCATTTTTACTCATTATTCAAATCTCAGCTCAAGTAATCCTTCTCCAGGGAAGCTGTCCCTGATTCCCAGTCTAGATAAGATTCCTTCATTAGATGCTTCATTTCTCACCTCAGAGCACTTAGCTCAGTTTTTAGTGATACCTTTATTAGTACAGTCATTTGATTCTTGTTTGTCTCTCTCCTCCTCCTAGAACATGAAGTCCACAAGCATGGGTCACGGACCTGTGTGTGCTGTTATTGCCTGCAGGCTCTAGCACGATGCCTCGCATGGAGGCATCTAGCAGGCACCGCCAGCCACGGTCTGAGCCACCCCAAGGCTGACTGGCATTAGACATCTTGTAGACCTTGTGCTGTGATGGTCTTATTCCAGAAGGGCGGTCGGGGTGTGAGAGCACAAAGAGATGTACAGGTGGAAATGGGATTGAAACTTCAAGAGCTCAGTCCCATTTCAGGAGAGTGTCCCATGGCCACTGCTGTCCTTGCACACAGGCCCACACCAACCAGAGTACTCAGACCTTGCTGTCCACAGCCTGCCAGTGAGAAGCAAGTAGGCTGCAAGCAGAGTTACACGGTAGGAGGAAACCTCTCTCCGGTGGCGGCCTCTTCTCTGGCTATGTGTTGGACTCCGCCATGGTTCTTTATTTCATAGTTCAAAGTTCCATGTGCAGAGTATTCAGAACATGAAATACATTTATTAGAATCAGCTCATTGGAATTCTGCCATAGGTGTGCTGCTGGTTTAGATTTTAACAAAGGCTTCAAAGCCTCTTTTGTATTAGACTGAGAAAGGATAAACTCACTGGTGAGTGGTGAGGAGTAGAGGTTGCTGAGCGCAGGTGGGTGTTGTTTTTCTTCTCATCCTTGAAAATATATGAGGGTGAAGGCAGGAAGATAGGGAGAGAGTGGAGGGTATTTTTGGGGTTGTCTTTGCATGGAAAACATGTTTCCAGTAAAATGTTTTGGAAACATTTTATTTTAGGTGGAAGAAAATGCTGACACCTTGGCCGGCTCCTGCAGACAGCTGTGTAGTGAGGCCACAGTATCATCACTGTAGCCAGGCTCGTGAGTTTTGGAACTGATTTTCTATTTGAGAGGCCAGGCTTCTGTGACCCCCCCAAAACAGCATTTCCATGGCAACCAGCTGTGAGGAGATGGGGGTTCTGACCTCGCAGGACAATTGCAACAAGAAGCAGATGAGCTTTGAGATAGAAAATTTACTCTTCTGTTTTGAACAAATTACATGTAACTGATTCTCAGTTATCTCATCTCTGAAATACAGAAAGGAACACGATGGTCCTTCAATTGTGTAATGAGGGATTTATGTTGGAGAAGTACATACATGCTATTATGATACCATGTTTTCAGCGTCAGCTGCACAACCCAAGGGTTGACATGCTGTGGAAGAGCTGCCGCCCCCTGCTCCCCTGTTCCGTGTAGCTGCTGGCAGCCCTGCCCTCCCCCTCCTACCTTGGCTCTGACTGCCAGGCTCTTGCATGCTCCTTAGTCACACTGGCCTCCTGGCTGGTTCCTGAATGGGCACTCTCATGCCCACCCTAAGACATTTGCACTGTGATGCCCTGTTCTCCCGGAGAGCTGCATGCCCATGCCCTGCCTTTTTTCAGGTATCTGCTCAAAATCATCTTGTTAGGCCTTACCAGACCACCCCATAAAGAACAGGAACCCAGTACTCCCTGCCCCTGAAACAACCTTATGCTTCCTCATGACAGTTCCAGCCACTGGAAATTGCATGAGTTTCATGTGAATAGAGTTGTCATTGGTGTTTATTTAATTATTATTTTTTAGTTTGTCATATCTATGAAGTAGAACATCATTCATAGGCCATTAAGTCCTCATGAAGAACCTGTTGTTATTCTATTTATTTATTCTGTAGGAAACTTAATTTCAAACAATGAGCAACTATCCGGGTCATATAAGTAACAAATGGTGAATGGTGCTTGATTGAAACCCAGGTTGACACAGAATCATGAATGTTCTCCTAACCTCAAGTCTGCTTCTCCATCTACCTTTCTTCTGCTGTTTGAGCATCCTGACTTAATGCATTTCTGTGGCTCTGCCTTTATTATACCTGGGCTCATCCTGACTTTACTCGCCTAGCAGGGCTCTCCCCTAGATGCTCCTTGGTGGCCAACACTGCCTCTACCCTAAGATAGGGCTCCACATTGCAGTGGTGTGTTCTTGGAGAACCTTGTGCTTGGCATCCTAGGGCAGCAGGCATTCTAGGGTTCAGGCTAATGCCAGGGGACAGGCAGGCTGCCTTGGCTTCCTTCCCTCCAGGAAGAGAACAGGTACAATGTGTGTGTTAGGAATGGCCAGGCCCCTGCTGCACATATGGTGATACCTCTGTGAGCCACATCCTTCACTTTTGCCCTGTGGAGTCAGGCATGCTAACAGCTGCAAGAAGGACCTCGTGACAAGGTCTCACCAAGGGGTGTTTTGATATCCTGTTCTTTAGGGCTTATTTTTTGTATAAACATTTATTTTTGTGTTACCTGATGTTACATGACGGAATATCTTATGTGTAGTTTATACATTATCTTCTTCACCTACCTGAGATAATGTCAACATTATCATAATCCCTAGAAAGGTGAGACGAGCTGAGAATATCTCCTTTTATAGAAAACATGAATGATGCCACCATTATGGGTACTTTGATTTTACTTTGTTCACTGGACAGATGCGTGCACGCCAAGCCTTTAACTTTGGTGTTGAAAACGGCAAAGCTGCAGTTTCTGTTCTCTGGCTTGTAGGCAGGCTGATGCTTGCTTGTGCTGTTTTCGGCTAGTTTGTTATTTAAAATGGCCACTATATGAAGACGCCATGGATGCGATTTCTTGAGTTAACACTTACTATAGTCTCTGTGACGAGCACTTGGTCATATTTTCCCTCATCCCTACCTTCTGCTCTGCTCTTTTTAGGGAAAGTACGGTGGCCAGACTTTAACCAGGAAGCTTACGTTGGAGGGACGATGGTCCGCTCTGGGCAGGACCCCTACGCCCGCAACAAATTCAACCAAGTGGAGAGTGATAAGCTGCGAATGGACAGAGCCATCCCTGACACCCGGCATGATCAGTAAGTACCCCACCAAGCACCCACTGCAGCTTCGTTTGCTTTCATACAAACCAGTATGTCGCTTTCACCTGTTACTCTAGAACTTTCCTATTACTCTGGAAAATTGAATATGTGTTGTAAAACTAGGAAAAATTCTGAGGTATGTGGCAATGGAACTTCACCCATAGGCAGTGGAAGGATGGTTCTAGATCTAGTTCTAGTCTTTAGGTGCCCTATGGCAGTGTGCAGAGGCTGTGGGTTTCTGGCTAGAGCATCGAAGTCAGAAAGTTGTGTGACTGGCTTTATATTTACTAATCACTTGTTATTTTTATGATCCTTTTGCGAAGATGCAAAATTTTTCATTGTTCCCAACCTTGGAGGAAGAAAGTCTAAATTCCTGCTTATTGGGACAGCTTAAATTGGAAATGTTCTAGAGATTAGAAAGGTGAAATGAATTACTCAGCACAGTAGATGTTAAATTGAGCAGAAACACGGGAAGGACAGGTGCCACCTCTCCACACCGTGTACTGAAGGAAAGGCTCTTGTCCACATCTTTCTTTTTACTTTTAGGGGTAGGGTCTCACTCTATCATCCAGTCTGTAATGTAGTGGCATGATCATAGCTCATTATAACCTCAAATTCTTGGGCTCAAGCAATCCTCCCATCTCAGCCTCCTGAGTAGCTAGGACTACAGACATTCACCACCACCCCAGATAATATTTACTTATTTAAAAATTTTTATGTTTGTTTTTTGGTAGAGATGAGGTCTCGCCATGTTGCTGAGGCTGGTCTTGAACTCCTGGTGTTAAGTGATCCTCCTGCCTTAGCCTCACAAAGTGCTGGAATTACAAGCATGAGCCACTGCTCTCCTGACCTCTTTCTTCTTCTTTTTTTTTTTTTGTTGAGACAGAGTCTTGCTCTGTTGTCTAGGCTGGAATGCAGTGGTGTGATCTCAGCTCACTGCAACCTGTGCATCCCGGGTTCAAGCAATTCTTGTGACTCAGCCTCCTGAGTAGCTGGAATTACAGGTGCCTGCCACCACGCCTGGCTAATTTTTGTATTTTTAGTAGAGACAGGGTTTCACCATGTTGGCCAGGCTGGTGTCAAACTCCAGACCTCAAGTAATCTGCCCGCCTCAGCCTCCCAAAGTGCTGAGATTACAGGCATGAACCACCACACCCACTCCTTTTTATTCTTCAGAGATCTTCAGGGTAGAGGGTACTTTGGGGTCTATGAAGCTCAGCTCAGGAGGCTGCCAGGCATTTTAAAGAGTATTTGTCACCACTTACCAGGAAAGTAATATTCATAACCCTCATTGTCATCCCTTACCTGTAAGCTTTGCTGATCAGAACCTTGATTGGGAGGTCATTCACATTGGAATTCTTAGTGAATTTGATTTGTTTCAGACTATTAAAAAATAAGGAGCTGCATTTGGAAGGCAGCTGTTTTCTTGGGTGCTTGCTATATCCTCCTGATAAGTTACTTTTAGAGTCATACATTCATCAGTGAATGAAATATGGACTACACATCTACCATATGTCAGACTCTGTGCTTCTATTCTGGAATTTTCGCCAGAAAAATCTAGTCCCATTTCAGCCGCTAGGGATGGCAGGTGCACCAGGAAGTGAGGTTGTGTAGCTCCATGGGTTGGACAGTCTACTTCGCATGAACACTTTTGAGGCACTCAGGAGGCTGGGAGGGGCAGGAAAGGTCCCAAGAGGGGTGAATTGGGTGGAGAACCCCAGGAAGAAAGAAGTGCAGAAGCCCTGCCAGGAAAGTGTGGGGCTCCCAGAGAGCCAGCACGGGTCTAATTTCACGGCCGGGAGTTTCAGGGATTGATGAGGACGCAGAGATGGAAAGGGACAAACGGCCAGTGAAACTACGTTCACACACACTGCGTGCAGTGAAAGAGGATGTTTCTCTTCTACTCTCAAGGAACTTTATGGACATACAGTGTAGGTGCCAGTTAACCCCCAGGAACTTCCTTTCTTAACACCTTTCTTTGAGTTCTAGTCAGCTCTGTTCACCTATTCCAGCTCATATTTAAGAAGTACGTAGGTTTACAGTTTTTTTAGGGCCAAGGAAAAGTGTGTGTGTTTGTGTGTTAATATCTGATACAAATGAGTATATGTAAACCTGCATATCTTATATAATACTAAGAATCTCATCATCTGCCTAACTTCACTTGAAAAGATTGTCTTTGATTAAGGTTTCCTGTCATCCATTAATCTCTTTTTTGAAGATAGCTCTACTCAGTCCTTATGCTGTCCTAGTTAAAGTCAGCTTGATTAACTGTTAAATACTGTATCTAAAATAAGAGGTGACAACCTGGGGTCCAAGGACCTCCAAGGAGCCATGCGTGGTCCTTGGAATGTTGTGAAAGTCGAGGCCAAAGCTGTGTGCAAGGTCACAGGTGTACAAGTATGTGCATTTCTGGGGACAGGGTCCTTCACTCTTGTCAGAGGGTCCCAGGTGTGTACTCCCCCCACCACCGGCCCATGCCCAGGCTAACCAGGCCAAGCAGCCCGTGCCAGGTACATCTCCAGCCCCCACCCACACTGTCCACACAACCCTTTAAGGCAGGCTTGAAACTTGTCTTCATCACACAGAGAGGAAACGGAGACACTTGGAATGTTAGTGACTGGCCCAGGGATTAAGAGCTACTGACTTAAGACCAGGAAAGGTCTGTGTAGCTTTTAAGAAGGACTTGACCTAAACTCAGGAGAATAAAGTCTAGCAGAATCTAGTACAAAGATCTTCCCTGATGACTTCAGTCGACTGCTTGGAATGACATCTCCATGAGATGGTCTGAATTTCTTTTCACCATGTGGTTTAAGAGCTAGTTTCCCACTGAGATTTTATCTTTACATACTTATCCTGTGAGCTGAGGGAAGAATGCTGTTCTTTCTCATGGCTCATCAGCATATGGGCTGGGTTTCTCATCTGCCTCCCTTGCAAGTCCCTACAAAGTCCCCAAAACTATATGTACATCTATTTTTTTCAAAGTTTTTGAAATACGAGTTTGTCCAAACAGATGTTTGACTATTCATCCCACAGTGTGGGATGCGTTTTAGGTGCGTTTAATTTTAGCTCCAGCCAGTGTGTTGTGTTCATTTGCATGTGTTAAAGGGGCAGCTGGGATGCCTTCCACATTTGTTGGATTTGGGCTAAATTAAAGTCTATCCATAGTCAGTTGGATGCCTAAAGCTGCGCTGATTTAATGTCTCAAAGTGTAAGCTCTAGAATTACCATTCTTGTTGAATGTCAGGTTAAGAAGATTAGGTTACCTCTTTGAATTTCTCTCCCAATATATCTAATGGAGAGCTATTAAAGAATTTGACCTTTCTATATAAAATTGTTTTTTGTCTCTACAGTATTTCCCTTCATGTTGATCTATAGAAATGCTTGCACAGTAGAATTCAGTCTTTAGTTGTCATAAATCTGAAAGCAGTGCAGGTGGAAGGTCATTAAGAACGAGGTGTTTGGAGTCCTACAGAATTGAAAATCTCAGACCCTCCAGTTCTTAATTCTGTGACCTTTATCAGGTATAAGATGACACAACATGACTCTGTCTGTAACTTATGAAGATTAAGCAACACATTTATAAGGGCTGGTTGCTCCTCCCCTGAGAGCCGCCTCAGTGAGGTATCCCTTGACCATCTTCCTTAGGAGTTCAGCCACCTGACCCCTACTCCAAAACATTCTGTCCCCCTTTCCTGCCTGATTTTTCTCCATAGCCCCTCTCACCACCTACACATTGTGTGTTTTACTTACTTTTTTTCTTTCTTGATCCATCTTTACTCCAAATAGTGAGTTGTTATATTGAGGGTTGTTATTCAGACACCTCCGGGCACTCAGTAAATTCAATAAGTATTTGCTAAGTGAGTGAATTGTTTTGCAGAGTGCCTGGCATATAGTGAGTGCCCAATAAACCATGCAAGATATGAAGAATCATAAAAGAATACAGGAGAAGGAAAAGGGGATATTTAAGCAGTAAACGTCATATGAACTCAAGATAGGCCACAAATAACCTCCTTGAGTTTGTATTCTCCCAGGACTGGAAAACTGCGATTACAATCTAACCCTTATTACCATCAGGGATAGGTACAAGGAATCAAGGCTTCAGAGCCTCACAAACAAACAGACAAAAAACTCTGAGCTATGCTTTACCTTTCTAGATGTATAAAATATATTGTACCAAGAAGAAATATTTACATGGAATCAGGAAGCATACAAAAGCCAGCTGTGAGTGAAATATTTCATACTACATATAGGATATATTAGGCCCTCTGAGATATTAGAAAGTTGGTAGCCATCTTATTTTTTTTTTTTTCTTTTCTTGCTTCAGGGTCTCACTCTGTCACCCAGGCTGCAGTGCAGTGGTACAATTCTGGCTCGCTGTGGCCTTTCACTCCTGGGCTCAAGTGATTCTCCTGCCCCAGCCTCCTGAGTAGCTGGGACCATGGGTGCACACCACCACTCTAGGCTTTTTGTAGAGATGGGGTCTTACTATGTTGCCCAAGCTGGTCTCAAACACCTGGCCTCAAGCAATTCTCCCTCCTCAGCCTCCCAAAGTGCTGAGATTATAGGTGTGAGCCACGACATTCAGCCCCATCCTATTTTTGAAAGCAACATTACTTTGCTTTTTATTTTTTTATATTTTTATATCAATATATTATAGTTGTATCTATCTTGGGGATACATGTGAGATTTTGATACCTGTCTACAATGTATAATGATGAAGTCAGGGTAATTGGGATATCCCTCACTTCTAACAGTGATCTCTGCATGGTTTCTCAATTTAAAAAAAAAAGTCTTTTTGCTTGGAAATTTCAAGTAAGTTATCAAGACTTAAAAGCAAATTAAACCAGTGGGAATTCTGAAGTTGCTTTTTTGTATTAAGCATTTCTTCTCTCTCTGTCCCTGCATTGGGACGCTGTTCTTACTGTCCAGGCAGAAGATAATGGAAAGTAGCATTGGTGGTGGTGAGAAGTGGTCAGGTGGGCTGTATTCTGAAGGTGGGGCCAACAGGATGTACTAATGGACTGTAGCAAGGGGGATGGGGGGTATGGCTTGGAAGGGGGTGCCACAGATTGTGGCTGGCACAAGGGAAGACTTGCAGTCACCTCAGCTGAGCTGTGGGGAGGCGGTGAGTGGAGCAGGTGTGGGGAAATTTTTACATGTTAATACCTCTCAGTGTAGGTGGACCTGTTTTGTAGGTGGTGGGATATGTGTCTGGTGTTTGGGAGGAAGGTCTTAGCGGGAATATAAATTTGGAAATGTTCAGTGTGTGGATGGTATTTAAAGCCATGAGGCTGGATGTTAAACCCAAGAGAATGGATGCAGACAGAAGAGGCCTGAGGCCTGAGCCCTGGATGGTTCCAACTTTGAGATTTTTAGCTGTGGATTTGAAGCCAGTGGCTGACACTTGGAGGACAGTCTAACAGTGTAGATTGCAGACTATTTTAGGCTGCGTTCCCATGATCGGGGGATGTAATTTCATGAAACTCTGCAACTGAGAAGCTAAAAGGAGCGTCAGGGGAGTGTCTCATTCAGTGGTTCTCAGCCTTGCACTGTGCCACCCACCCAGAACGAAGATGGAAATGTGGGGGCAGAGGATCGGGGGTTGTTGGAATACCCATGGGGTGCTCCGGGCATCTACCACCAGGGCCCAGTGAAGCCGCATATTTTGTATAACTCAAGTTGGTCTGGCACATTGAAGAAACTGTCCCACCCAAATGGCCACAGGGCTTCCTGTCAAGCCCTCATTCACCTAACTGTTTTCCCCCACCATCAGTAAAAAAAAAAAAAAAAAAAACATGTCGAAGTGGTTTTTTTGTTGTTTTTTTCTGTTATTGCTCTGAGTTGTACCTGCCTTCTCCATCAGCCAGCCCTCAAAAGCCATCACCTCCTGAGCTTTGTAGTCCACACAGGCCCCACTGGAAGTCTCTGTCCCTCTGACTAGCAGCCACATGGAAGTATGAGTGTGTTGTGAACTGAATTGTGCCCCTCCAAATTTCATATGTTAAAGACCCAAACCCCAGAGTGACTATATTTGGAGACAGGTCCTTGTGGAGGTGATTAAGGTTAGAGGAGGTCCTAAGGGTGGCGCCCTGATCCACCCTGTGGTGTCCTTATAGTAAGAGGAAGATGGAAGGAGAGATCTTTTTCCCTACCATGTGAGGACACAGCAAAATGGGGCCACCTACAAGCCAGGAAGAGGTCTCACCAGGAACCAAATCTGCTGGCACCTTGGTCTGAGCTTCCAGCCTCCAGAACTTTGAGAAATATAAATCTGTTGTTGGGCCAGGTGCAGTGACTCACACCTGTAATCCCAGCACTTTGGGAGGCCAAAGCGGGTAAATGGCTTGAGCCCAGGAGGCTGAGCCCGCACTGCATTTCAGCCTGGGCAACAGAGCAAGACCTTGTCTCCAAAAAAAAAAAAGTCTATTGTTTAAGGTCCTGTCTGTGGTATTCTCAACCCAAGCTGACTAATACCGAGTGGAAATGATACATCTTGACCGGCAGGCCAGTGGGAGGGCCCGCCAGCCAGATCCTAAAATGACTTGGGTAGCACTTGCTTCCATTTTCTCTTAAGCTCTTCTGAGGCCCCTCCCCAGTGTTATCTGGTACGAAGATCCCAGGGGTTACATATCCTTGATGCCTTCTTTAAGAGTATGCTGTGCTTAGGAGGTGATTGCCATCAGGCTGGAGCCTTTCCAGGATCCAGACTCCTTTCCAGGAAGGTTTTGATTTTGATTTTTTTTTTTTGCCTGGAAATACATCTGATAAGAAAATAAAGTACAGGAACCAAGAGGAACCCAGGAAGTTTATGGAATCTCTTTCTCTCTACTGGGGAAAACTTGAGACAGTTTACTTTGAAATTGTTTACGTATTTAAAATGAAATAAACCTTCAAGGGAGAAACCATTATCTTTCTTTTCTTCTTTCCCTTGTCAACTAGACATCATTCCTTTTCACTTCTTTCTTTAAATCCTTTAAAAATGAGAACTGCTTGGTAAAGGAACAGGTTTTCTTCCGGTTTAAAACATTAAGTTATTAGAAAACTTTTCTCTGCCTTGCCACCACTACATTTAAAATGCGAGGTTTTGAAACATGTTTGTGTCTCAGGCTGAAATGCTACTGCCTGAACCATATCCCCACAAAGGAACCTTCTTTAAGAGGAGTTTGTCCAAGTTGTACACCTAATCGGTTTAAGTCAAGAGTATATTGCTTTTACTCCATTTACAGATTCTTAATGGCTCAGCCTTTGTTTAGCAGAATCACTAAAGAACTCTGTTTTGACCACTTTTGAAATGTCTGCCTTTAACGCAGCCCAAACAGATCGAAGCTCTTAAGGGTGTGTTCATTGATTTATATTTTAGGGGCATTTTAAGAGGGCAGACATTGAAGTCCTGGGTTGTGCTGTTTACTCTCACTGAAATGTCAGCGCTGATGTCAGTTGTTTTAAGGATGGCTAATCAGGATTAAGGATTGTGGGGAAAGATGAAATCCAAACTTTCCATTCTTATTCTGGAAGAACACTGCTGAAGCCAAGGAAAGGTTTTCAGCATTAAGTCAGCCAGCTTGGAGGGAAGCTCTGGCTAAGGCAACTATTAGGGGACTTGGAGTTTTCTTTTTAGGAGGGCAGAAGATCTAGGGACATCTGCACAGCTCCCCAGTGGAGTGCGAATGGCAATCCGGGTGGGACTGGAGCTTTGCCCTTATGTTGTACTTCTCAGCAGCTCACAATGTCTCATAAACATGTGCCATGGCCTCCTGAGATTCTTGTGATCAAGCTGCTGCTCCCTGGCAGAGCTGGCCCGAGCACCCACTCCACCCGCATCAATTTGCAGCCCAACTCCAACTCTGTAAGCTGCACCACACAGAGTCCTGGTAGAGGAGATGGGAGGCCACACAGGGTGTCACGTGGGGACAGGCGCTTCTCTAGGCTTAGGTGTCCTGGCTTTGTTGGCATTTGTGGCTGTGGGGTAGGTGGAATTTGGGTGTGGTGTAACAGTGAATCTTTAAAAGTCTGTTCAATAATCAAAACAACAAAACTGTTTATTGAACATTTTTTGGTACCAAAGCCTGTGCTCAGCCTTTTATGTGCATTAATTTTATTTACTCTAAAGCTGGGCACAGTGGCTCACACCTGTAATTTCAGCTCTTTGAGAGGCTGAAGCAGAAGGACAGCTTGAGACCAGCCTGGACAATACAGTGAGACCCCATCTCTAAAAAAAAATTAGCCTGGTGTGATGGTGTGCTCCTGTAGTCCCAGCTGCTTGGGAGGCTGAGATGGGAGGGTCACTTGAACCCGGAAGTTTGTGGCCGCAGGGAACTGTGATCATGCTGTTGCACTCCAGCCTGGGCAAGAGAGTAAGCCTCTAAAATAAAATAAAAAATTTACTTACTCTGCATCACACTCCTGTAAAGTGGGTAGGGACGTTATACTTCTGATGATGTCATATGCCAGTTCCCAGAAGGCTCGGAACTCTGACCCCACTTCCAGAAAGTAGAAGAATTGCACCCAGGAGTCAGGTTCCGTGGGACGTAAGCTCAGTTTGCAGAGCAGAGGTTGCTTTTCCCATTTTTTACGTTGTCAGTAGGAACATATTTAGGGAGAGGCAGACAGCTGAGATATCGCAGGGCCTCATAAGATACTACCTTGTATCTAGAGAGCCTTAGCCCTCAGGGATTTCAGTTATTAAGCCATGAAGTTTTATCACTTACTGTGAGGTGGGCAAGAAAGGTGAGCCACTTGCCTGAGTTCTAACAGGGCTCACTGGTGGAGGAATTGGAGCACTCTATATATCCCTGACTCAGGGTTCTGACTAATGGTTGTGGCTGCTTCACTGTCTGCTCTTCAGAGGATCTTATACTCCTTGGTTTTAGGCATGTGTCTTGGCACGAGGCCTGAATGCACCTAAAAAATGGAAGAGATGGGTGTTGATAACTTGCAGCCAAACAATCTCCTGAGGGAAGCTGGCCACATGTTGATGGGATCCTGAGAAATGGAGAAGAAAGGGGGTTGTTTTTCTTTTTCCAGTTTCAGATTCCCAAAGAAAATGGACTGGAAGAGTGCACTCTATTTCTGTTCCCTTGGAACATTACTGATGTCGTTCAGGAAGTGAGACTTCTGCTTGTGTGTTCAGTCAGTGTGACATCTCTGCCTGTCACTGTGACATCTCTGCCTGCTGTTGGAAGAGTGCTGGCAGGCTCAGTGAGATATAAGAGATGTGGGGAGTGGGATGTGGCTGGCAATAATGGCTCCTTGCTTAACAGCGAGTTCTAACTTGCACCTCATGGGCACAGTTCACACCAAAGCCTTGTCATTCATCAGCGTGCTAGTTTATGTTTTGTTTTATTTTTCCTGTCTTTATAAAACCAACTTCTGGTTTCAACCACCATTGAAACCATTCTTTTTCTTCCCTTAATATGTTTCCTCCTTTTTTGACTATTTCAGGCCTTATCTCCATCTGAATTAAAGAATGCATTGGACTGGTAGCAAATATAAGGCTTTGACTATAGAGATTTTGTTTGTGTTGATGTTGGCATCTCTGAAGGGCCCGTTGTAAGTCTCCTTTTCAAAGATCATTGGCAAATGTATTTTCAGAGCTTAACCCCTGAGTGCCTGTCCACACGTGTGGCTCAGTTTCCCCATCTGTAACTCTAGGTTATGGTTTGAGCAAACGCAGTGATGATGCTAAATGAGTTGTGTGATTTGCTTTCTTTATTCTTTAGTCCTTTCTTTCTGCCACCATCCTGGGAATGGGGATCATCTTTGTCATCAAAAAACTGCAGTCTAGCAGGAGAGGCAGACAAGGAAACAGGCAATTACGTAGTCTAGTAAGGGTAACCTAAATGCTAGACCATTTACAACAGGGCTCTATTCTTTCTATTTTAGACCTGTTTGAGAGTTTCTGTTATCTTCTTGGTAGACTGACCCTTTTTATCATTATGAAATGCCCTTCTTATCACGAGTAATGCTTCTTGTCTTACAATATCAGTATAGCCGCACCGTCTTTCTTTGATTTCATGGTTTTGCATGGTGTATCTTTTCCCTTGCTTTCACTTTCAAACTTTTCATGTGCTTATATTTAAAGTGTATCTTCTGTAAGTAGCCTACAGCTGGATTTTGGACTTTCATCTGCTCTAACAATCTGTGTCTTTTATTTGATGTATTTAGTTCTTTTACATTTAATCTACATACTAGTTTATTGGGATTTAACACCAGCATCTCAGGGGTTGCGTTCTATTAGTTCCACCTGCTTTGTATTTCATTTTCCATTGCATCCTCCTTCTACATTAAGTATTTTTTTTCTCTGTTAGTTTGCTAAATTCTTGACTAATAAGTTCACATGTAGAGCCTAATGTAAATGAATGATTTTATTACTTCTTAGACAATGCACAGACCTTATAATAATTTACCTTCCACTTACCTTCAGCCCTTTGTGCTCTTGTTGTCATTTGGCTTAATTCTCTCTCTATAAACTCTACAGGATTTCTTTTGTTTTATGCAGTAAATGTCCTTTTGATTTATTTACATATTTATATTCCCATTGCTTCTCATTTCTTATATTTCTGTTTTTTCACCTAAGACCATTTTCCTTCTGTATTTCACTAGTATTGCTTTCAGTACCAGTTTGCTAGCAATGAATTCTATCCATTTTTTGGTTTGAAAACATCTTTTGTGTGTGTGTATGTTTTTTGAGACAGAGACTCATTCTTGTTGCCCAGGCTGGAGTGCAGTGGTGCAATCTCAGCTCACTGCAACCTCCGCCTCCCTGGTTCAAGCGATTCTCCTGCCTCAGCCTCCCAAGTAGCTGGGATTATAGGCACCCACTACCATGTCCAGCTAGTTTTGTGTTTTTAGTAAAGATAGGGTTTCACCATATTGGCCAGGCTGGTCTCGAACTCGACCTCAAGCCATCTGCCCACCTCAGCCTCCCAAAGTGCTGGGCTTACAGGCATGAGCCATTGTGCCCAGCTTACTTTGGTTTTTGAAGAGCATTTTCACTGACTGTGGAATTCTCAGTTGACAGTGACTGTCGGCACCTTTACGTTGTCATTCAGTTGTCTTGTTTTTCGTTGTTTCTGGTGAAATATCTACTGTTTGTTCTTTTTGAAGACATTTTGACTTTTTCTTCCAGCTGCCTTTTCAGATATTTCCCTTTTTCAGTAATTTTTCAATAATATGCCTAGAAGTTGTTTTCCTTGCGCTGAACCTGTTTGGGATTTGTGGAATTTCCTGACTCTTGAGCTTCATGCCTTTTCAGTTTTGCCATGTTGCATTTCTGTCTCCTCTTCCTCTGAGACCCTGATTTCTTCTTTGTTAGATATTTCTGCATTTCCTCTGTCCCTCATAAGCTCTTTTCTGTCTTTATTCTTTTTGATTCCCGGTGCCTCTATCTGGTTGTATTTCTCTTGGCCTGCCTCTTGCTCATTGATCCTTTCCTCTGCCATGTCTAGTCTGCTTTTAAATCCACTGCTGAATTCTTCATTTCAGTTGTTGTGTTTAGTTGTGTATGAATAAATACAGAGATATTTAAGGGCTCTCACTGACTTTTTCATCCTCCAAAGAGGATTTAGATTTGTTCTCTGGCAGGCAGTTAAAATAGGGCAGGTCACTTTAATCAAGTCTGGAATTGAGCTGGTGTAAAGCTGGGTTTCGGTCTTTTGTGAGAGAGCTGGTGAGTTTCCAGTTCTCTTTTGCCACTAGGAAGTAGCCCTATGGGATTCGACCTGGAAGTGTGGAATATTTCTCAGAGCTCAGCTTCCCTAGCAAGCTCTCAAGTCCATTTCTGGCCTCCACAGCCCCATGGCACCTCCAGAAGCTGTCACTTGGCTCTGTAGCTACAAGACCATCGCTTCTGCTTGGCCCAGTCAGCCTAGTTGGCCATTTGGCTCCTTGTCGTTGGAGAGGAACCTCAGAGAATGTTGGCCATACTCTCAAGGTGCTTCTCCTTTCTGGGCATCTGGCCTCACAACACCTGGCTGCTTTGCTGACTCTCCAGTGCCTTCAAATAGATTCTTCCGTGTATTTCATCCACAATTTCTGGTTGCTTTCAGTGAATAGGTTGGTCTGTAGCAAGGAACTTCATTGTCACTGAAAGCAGGAAAAACACCTGTGTGTTTTGTTTGGAATTCAAATCCACTCTGAATTTGGCAGTTGATAAATTTTGCCCTGAGCATTAACGTCTATCTCAAAGGAGAGTAAACAGAAATATAGGCGGACTTGAAGTTGGGAGGTGTAGCTTTTATTAATAGCTCAACCAGCTATTAGCTCCCAGACTGAGGTCAAAATAATCTCTCTGTAAAGCCTGAGTTTCTTATCTGTGAAACAATAATAATGCCTGCCTGGCCTGTCGTACAGCATTGTTATTAGGCTCAGATGTGTGCATAAGCCACATACATTACACAAATACAGGACGTTATTCTAGTGACTAATGGCTTGTATATATATCAGCTTTGAGTAAAGAATGAACTGTTATTTTGTTACGCTTTGCTCTCAAAATCTGTGTGACATGCCTGGCAGACATTCGGCTTCCAGTATGTGAAAGCCTGTGTCACACTGAGATGGTATTGGATTGTTTTATCATAGCACCAAAAACAGTCGCGGAAATAGCTGTGAAGCAGTGATCCTACCTATTTCAGAAAGAAATTAGACCAGGAAAAATGGAGCCAACAGAGTGTTGCTTGATAAATGAGATCAATCTTGGGGTCCTAACAAACTGTCCTACTTCAACTATTCATTTAAAACCCATAACTTTGCCATCATGGTGGAAACACGTAACTGGAAGAACAACTTTCTTTCAGTGGAAGGGTTTTGTATATTTTAGGAAACAGTCAAAATACTGTAAAATTTATTTTAACTTTTTTTGTCATTTAGGCTGTGTATTTCACTTGAATATGGTTTCAGAGACGTTTCTAATGAACTCAAAGGAAGCAGCATTGTCAGTTTGTGGTACATTCATTATTAATCCAGAACACCTGTCTGTTCACTGGTGTAACTGACAAATCACGTATACTTTGGAGTTGTTTGTTTATTTATGTAGACGGGGTCTCACCCCGTTGCCCAAGCTGGAGTACAGAGGTGTGATCGTAGCTCACCATGACAGACTCCTGGGCTCAAGCCATCCTCCTGAGTAGAAGACTACAGGCATGCACCACTGTACCCAATAATTTAAAAAATTGTTTAGTAGTGACAGGGCCTTTCTACGTTGCCCATGCTGGTCTCAAACTCCTGACCGCAAGTGATCCTCTTGCCTTTACCTCCCAAAGTGCTGGGATTACAGGCGTGAACTACCATGCCTGGCCTATACTCTGGAGTTGTTAAATGTTAGTGGTGGAACCTATGAGGGCCCATAATCTCCACTGCCATCTGTAATATTTAAAGTGCAGACGTTTACAACTTGACTATCTTAACTATCTTGAATCAGCCATGATTTTCTTCATCTGACAATAATGTGAGAAAATCCACACCTCTTTGGAAATTCGAGTTATTTAAAAAAATGAAATATCCCAATAGGAATATTGTACTTGGATTTAAAGTTTTATGTTCACTGAAGATTTCTTTTTATTCTTGGATTTATGCATTTATTCAGCAAAGATTTGAGTCCTAACTACATGACCGGTCACTGGGGAAGCAGCTGTGAACAAAACTAACTGATTAAAAAAACAGCAACTCTGCCAGCATAGAGCTTACATTAAGAGGATGGGGGGAGAAGACAATAAAATAAATCATTAATTACATGGTTTTTAAAAAACATGTTAAATACAGAAGAGAAATAAAATAAGCAGTGGCAGTTTGGAGTGTGGAAGAGTCAAGGGTTCCAGTACTAAACAGCGATCAGGGAAGGTCTCACTGACAGGTAGACGTTTAGGCAAAGACCTGAGGGAAGGAACAAGGGAATGTCCATTTGGATAACTGGAAAGAGAGGTCTCATCAGAGGAGGTGGCAAGGGCAAATTCCTCAAAGATGTAGTGTGTCAGGCCTATCCAGAGGACAACAGGAAGCCACAGTCACTAGGTAGGAGGGAATGAGGAAGAGTAGAAGGAGATGAGATCTGAGAGGAGTCAAGGCACCAATCCCTAGGAGCCTGGAGGTGTATTGCAAGGGCATTGGCTTTGTGCTGCTGTAACAAAATACCTGAGACTGGATAACTTACAAAAAAACAGAAGTTTACTTCCTGCAGTGTGGAGACTGAGAAGTCCAAGATCTTTAAGCTGGCAAATTCATTGTCTGGTGAGAATCTGGTTTCTGCTTCCAAGATGGATCCAAGAACAGTGGATCTTCCAAAGGGGTCAAATGCTGTGTCCTCACATAGCAGAAGGCAGAAGGGCAAAAAAGGGACAAACTCCCTTCATTAAGCCCTTTTAAAGGGGCTTTATTTCTTTCACAAAGAGAGAAGCCCTCATTATCTAAATTATCTCATAAAGGTTCTATTGCCACTACATTGACCGGTTACGTTGCAACATCTGAATTTTGGAAGGGACTCATTCAAGCTATAGCAGCCATTGAGTGAGATGGACGCCATTATAGGTTTGGGAGCAGAGGAACAGCATGATCTCAATTAGGTCTATAAAGGGTCAGTCTTTTAAAAGGTTGCTGTGATAAGACCAGGTTTATTGAGGGGGTGAGGTGGGAAATACAAGGCCAGAAGCAGAGAAACCTGTTGCCGTGATCCAGCCAAGATGACAGTGGCTAAGAACAGGGGACTAGCAATGGACGTAGTGAGAGGTGGCTGGATTCTGGCTGCATTTTGAAGATAGAGATGACAAGATACGCTGAACCGGATGTGGAGTGTGAAAAAGAGGTGAAGGATGCCACTGAGTTTCTTGACCAAGCAACTTGAAGAACGGACTTGTCCTTTGCTGAGCAGGGAGCAGTACAGCCTTCTGGTTAAGGTGTGGATGCTGGCACCAGGCTGCCCATCAGCTGCAGAATCTTGGTACGTCACTTAGCTCCTTCGTGCCTTAGTTTCCCTAAGGTGTAAGTTAAGGGTGATGACAGTAGTCATCTCATGGGCTGCTGTGAGGACTAAGTGGGTTAACACCCACCCATAAGTGACTTAGCACAGTGGCTGGCACATAATCAGGACTAAATGAATACTAGCTACTATTCAGGAAGCATTACTGGAAAGATTAGGAGGGACCTTTTCATCCAAATGGAAATGTCAAGTAAGTGGATGAAGATACACAAAAACCTGGAATTCAGGGGGCAAGCCTGGGTAGAAGTTACACTTGAGACTGTCAGCGTTTATAGATGGTTTTAAAATCATTTTGTTTTCTGTCCCTGAATGTGTATTTGTAAATGTGGAGGTATTTCTAGTTACCAAAATAGGCTTAAAGCAGGGATCCTCAACCCCTAAGCCGTAGACCAGTAGTGATCCAATGGCCTGTTAGGAACGGGGCCGCACAGCAGGAGGTGAGCAGGGGATGAGCCAGCATTACTACCTAAGCTTGCCTCCTGTCCGATCAGCATGGACATTAGATTCTCATAGGAGCACGAACCCTTTAGTGAACTGTGCATGCAAGGGATCTAGGTTGTGCACTCCTCATGAGAATCTAATGGCTGATGATCTGAGGTGGAACGGTTTCATCCCAAACCATCTCCCCCCAAAAATGGTCTTCCATGAAACTGTTTCTTGGTGCCAAAAAAGTTGGGGACTGCTGGCTTAAGGGACACTGGGTTTCTTATATGTTGCCTCCTCCTCTTTATGATGATGATTGAATTTCATCTGGCATCTTTGCTGTGGCCCCTTAAACCAAATCTTTTTTATTCTCGGCAATTCTTTAAGTGCAAAGGCCAAGGTACTTGTTGTTGATACTCACATGTGAGTGCTACCAGTTGATGTTGGAAAATTCCCTGTATGTTGCTCTGGGCTAGAATAAAGCAGTGCCCTGGTTGCCTAACTCTGCTTGGCCAACATGTACTGGCCTGTGGGACCATGAGCCGCCCAAGTGGTGTTGGTGCCTTTCTGTTCTGGCATCCCTCTCAGATTAACCCCTTCCTGTCATTGCCACTTTTGGTCCAGTCTCTTGTCCTCCCTTCTGAGTCACTGGACCAACCTACTCAGATCTCTCAGTACCTCCTCAAGTCTGTATTCTGGATGCCCCTCCCATGCAAGAGCTAACATATGGTAAGGGCACCTGGATCCACCCTCCTGGGCCCTGCATAGATGGCCTGCAGCTGCTGGTCCTGCCTCCCCCACTCACTTATCTTTCTTAAGACATCTGATGTGGATGCATTCCAGATGTGGGGGGCATTCTTTGCGAATGCGAAGTGCTAGTTGCTGTCTTCATTCTTGGTATTCTCCATTGCCCTTCTGAACCTTTCTAAATGGGTGTGTCCCTTAAAACACAATTCACCTAGCCTCTTCCAAAGGACCACTTCTGACTGGCCCCATGCCATGGGATTGCTGCCCTCACTTGAGACCTTGCAACCCTCAACCAGAGCCTCTGTGCCTGGGTTTTCTTGTTTTATAGCTGTGCATGTTTCCTCCAGGCATTTCATAAGCTGCTTTGGGGCAGAGACTATCTGTAACTAGACATTTCTGCAATCCCTCACTTAAATTCTTAGGGAATTCAGATTTTAAAAAAAATTCTATAGGGGTATTAATGATATATGCACAATTTATGAAATAATGTTTTCAATCCTGGGGCAGTACCTTGTAATCAAACACACTAATATTTTTGCAGCAAAACAGGAATATGCATACCAAGTGGGATAAATAAGGAGAGAAGGCATCAGGTCAGGTTTTACTGCCACATAATTCAGGTTGGGGCAAGTTTTGCCACCAAATAGGATACCGATTTTTTTTCCAGGGTGGTTTTTTTTTTCTTTTTCTAATGTTGGAATCAAAGATTAGGAATTATGGACCCTCGCTAGGTAAATAAAGAAGAGTACCATTCATTCTGCTGCCACATGATAAACAGCCAGTCCCGGAGGGGCCAGAGCCTACTTTTGGGTTGGCATGTTATAGATGATGGGGGCTGGCATAAAGGGGGTCAAAAGTCCTGGATGGTCTTCAGCTTGATCTCCTGCAGGACCTCTGGTACACAGACTGCCCTGGAGACTGGTTAGCATCCCGGGAGGCTTTGCTGCTCACTCATTGTCACCATGTGCTGACTGGGCTGAACTAGATGTCTCTTGGTAGCAGCTTTCATGGAATCACTCAGTTAACCCAGATGGCTGTTGAATCCTGTCTGCATAGAGGCATGCCTTGGAGGCCAGTGCAAGGTGGTGCCATCAAACGAAGGCAGTTTTGTTAGGGTTGGTCCATTCTCGGGCTTAATCAGAGCTGCCCTAAGGAAATCATGGTAAATTGATGATGGTGATGGTGATGATCTGCCTTCTATTGTTGGCCAAATATTAGCTAAAATCTCTGAATTGGTCTCTGTTTCACCTACATATTAATAGTCTACGCAGTGGGCTGTTAACAACCTTGTATCACAAACTGCCCGAGTTCTCCTTTCTTTACATACACCAAATTACACAAAACTGGTTTTTTCTTTTAAAGTAGCTTTTTAAAAGTAGATACATGTTTGTTGTGTCATATGTAAACTTTTGCTCCTGCAAAAGAAGTAGCACTTGAATATAAATGTCCTCAGCAGGGCAATTCACTTGCATAGAAGGGTGCATCTCACAGATGGAGCAATGACAAGCACACACCTGGACAAGGGAGGGGAAGGGGTTCTTATTCCTGGCACAGGTAGCCCCTACTGCTGTGTTGTTCCCGTGTTGGCTAGGGTTATACCACACAGTCTAAGCTAATTCTGATTGGCTGTTTTAAAGAGAGCAGGGGTATGAGCCAGAGTGTCAAAGTGGGTAGTTTGGCGGGAAGGACAGTTGTGGGACAGGTCAGAGCAAGTGACCAGAGGTGACTCAGATCAAAGCAGGTGACCGGGGTAACTCAAGTCAAAGCAAGTGACCAAGGGTGACTCAGGTCAAAGCAAGTGACCAGGGGAACAGATGTGAACTACTCATTAGAACTGGCGGGAGAGCTGTTTACTGAAACTAGAGTCAAGCGGACGCAGAGAACCAGGAAGTTAAACTTTCAAATAGAGAATTAAAGAGTAAGAGAGCCGAATATACTGACATAGTGATTCTTTGAAGAGAAACTTGGAGTTCACTCTATCTAACAGTTGCACACAGAAAAAAAAAAAGTCTGTACCAAAAAGTTGAAAGGAGCTTCACATTGTCTCCGCTCTGGTGAATGTCCTTCCTAATTTGTCTCATAGTCTCTGATGTTCGATATATGTCATTTTATATAAATACAGTGACAATAAAATGACACTGCATTTGCTGTTTGCCTGCCAACTTTTTTTCATTCAGTAATACATAGGAAGCATTTTCTAGGACTGTTAAATATAACTTCCCTTTTTTAAAGCTGTATATATCCCATTTTATGTTTATTTTGGTAGTTCTCTGGTAATGGACTGCTAGGTTGTTTCCTTTCCTTTTTAAAGCTAATAATGTTGGGATGAATATTTTCGAATAACCTCTTTGCTCACTCATTTAAAAGGAAATGCAATTTGAGACGACAGTGTGTTACTTGATTCTGAAAATGTACCAGAAATTACTCAATACATTGCTGAGTTTGGCTACTCAGGTTTTGAATGAAGATTCATAGCTCAAAGTATCTGTAGCCAGCCGGCCTCCCTGCCTTCCTTTCCTCTTTCCCTCCCATCTTCCTTCCTTCGTCTAGCTTTGGTTTCAAGATTATGTTAACTTTGTAAAATGAATTTAGAACCAATTCCTAAATCTCTTTAGATGCTTCAGAAAATCTGATTTCCAAAGGAGTTGTTTCTTGGAGCTCACCTTTCAAAGTCATCTAAACCTAGAGCTATTTTTATTTTAATGACAGTAATCCTTTGATAACCTTTTAAAATTGTTCCATAAATACTGACGTATGGTAAGTTTTTCCATGTTTTACTTAAATTGATTTGATAATGTATATCTTCCCAAAAGAATAAATTTCCCTTGGATTTTCAAATTTATTGGCATAATGTTGTATGTATATGTACTTAAATCTTTAATTGTAAACTTTTCTCTTTCTTCTTCTTTAAAAACACCAGTGACGTGTCTCTGGTTTCTCTTCCTTACTTCTTTCTTCTTTTCATCCTTAACATCCAAGTGCTGGGGTTTTATATACATTCCACTCCTTTTCTCTTTAATGCACTTGTGTCTGCCTGTTCCCTTTGCTTTCTCTGCACTACCCTTGCCCCATGAGAGTTGAATGTTGAATGTTTATTTTATGTCTACTTAATTGGTTTCTGAGTGCAGCTTTGGCTGAGTCTCACATAATACAAAATACAGTATGATGATTTTGGTTATTTTTAAACCTACTTATAAATGACCATAATGTGATTATTTCTCACTACTCTGGAATTCTACTTTTGGTTTCTTTTTCAGTACATTGCTTATTTAGGAAAGAGTTTCAAATGGTAAGAAACTGATTTTCTTTTCTTTTTATCTATTTAAACTTACATCATTGGGGACTTCTCCCCCCCTCCCCGCCCATTTTATTGCTGTGGAGTCAGACATTACAACTTTGTGATTTTATTCTTTTCCATATATGGAGGATTTCATTTTGGGCATGAGATATAGCTACCTTTAATTGAGATTTTTGTTCCAGGTGCTGTACTAAGCAATTTACATGCATTACTCATTTAATTCTCACAACAACCCTATGAGGGGTGGGTACTGTTGTTTTTGTTATTAAGACTTGATAGTTAGAGAAACAGAATGGGAGAAGTGCATAACTTGCCCCATTAACCAGGCAGTGGTGAGGTCTAAACAACAGCCTGCCCCCAGAGGCTGCAATCTTTACTTCTCATTTCTATGAATATTTGATGGGTATTTTTAAAAGGCTAGTAACATCTATACTCATTTCAAAGTTCAAATATCACGTTTAACCAACCTTATTGATTACATTTAAAACCTTTATTATTGACAAAAGCATTTGAATCTCCCATTACAGTGCCAGGAGTTTCTGCTTATTTCTAAGCATGAGGGACCTCGAAGGTATATATTCATATATTGTACCCTTATTGATGTAAAATTACCCATTTAATTTGTTTTTCCTTCTTTTCTTTTCTTTTTTTTTAAGAGATGGGCTGTCACTGTGTTGCCCAGGCTATCCTTGAACAAGTTTTTCTTTTTTGCCATACATTTTGCTTTTCATAAATGTTAATCTCCTACTTTATTTCACTTATTCTTGATACATGTTTGCCTTTTATTGGTTTTCTTTTTTCTTTCTTTGGATGCCATTTTGTTTAGGTTTAACTTTTGTAACAGCAACCGAATGCTATATTTTGATTTTTAAGCCAACCTAATAGTCTAAAGTTTAATAGACTCCTAGCTCTTTTTTTTTTCTTTTTTTTTTTTTTGTTGAGACTGAGTCTTGCTCTGTCACCCAGGCTGCAGTGCAGTGGTGCAATCTTGGCTCACTGCAACCCCCACCTCCCAGGTTCAAACGATTTCTCCTGCCTCAGCCTCCCAAGTAGCTGTGGGACTACAGGTGCATGCCACCACACTGGCTAAATTTTGTATTTTTAGTAGAGATGGGGTTTCACCATGTTAGCCAGGCTGATCTCGAACTCCTGACTCCCTTCTCAGGTGATCCACCCATCTCGGCCTCCCAAAGTTGGGATTACAAGCGTTAGCCACTGTGCCTGGCCTCTTAGCCATTTTTATTTTTGGTCTGTCATCTAATTTTTAATGTCATTCCATTTTTCTCTTGCTTTTTCCATCATCTTTCTTGTACAGATAACATATTTTGTTTCACTTTGTTGATCTTGTATTCTGTTGTTTGCTTTGTTTTCCAGTTGGTTAAGAAAGTTTGTTTCTTCTAATTCAACTAGTGGCAAGTTTTTGTTCACAAAAATTCAACAAAAAAACGTGATAGAGAATTATTGGTTTACTGCCAAGACTAAAAATAAATGTATTTTTAAATGAGGAATTAATATCCTTTTACTTTCTCCACCTACTTTCTGGTTTTGTTGTTATTATCTGGAATTAAACACAGATTGTTAAATATTAAAATATAATGATCTTTCAAGAACTTTTCATCAGCATAACCATATTTACGCATCTATTAAACTGTATAGCTGAAACAGTTTTAATGATTCCTGCCATTTTATGCTATAATTTGAGTTATTTTAGTTTTTTATAGAATAGATCTTCAAGCAGTTTTTCAGGAGGTTTATGTAATTGAAGTATTTTCTGAGCCTTTTTGTGCTTACCTGAGAATTACTTTCCATTCCCTTCATAGGAATTGTTAAGTTCATAACAAAGAATTCTTGTTGTGTCTTCCTTTTATTCTTTAAAACTCTATATGTGTTGTTTCACTGTGACCGGTTTAGTGTTGCCAAGGAGAAGCTGGAAGCCATTCTGATTTTTGTTCATTTATTATGTTGTATCGATTAGGATACTGTAGTGAAAAAGACATTACATTATTTAGCAAAATACCTGGAGAGGCCATCTAGGCCGGCGTCCCCTGGCCTGGCAGCTCTTTCTGCACTTCCTTAGCACCATCTTCAGCATTTCTGTTTTCAGCTGCATCCTTTTGCCTTACGTGGTTGCAGGAAGGCTGCTAGAGCTCCATGCACGTGATCGCTGTCAAGGCAGGAAGCCGGGGGCCAGAAATGGGCTTTTCTTGAATGGCTCTCTGCTCTTAACGGCAACATAAATGTCTCCCAGAAATCCCTTCTAGTACTTTCTGTTATAATCCAGAGGCCAGAACTACATCATGGCTATTTGTGACTGTAAAAGAGGCTGATGACATGAGTTTGTCATAGGCTAATCGAGATTCACCCCTGGGGCTTCACAGTTCTCCCAAAACAAAATCTGTAAGATGGGAGCAAGAGGGACACTTGTATTTTTTTTTATTATTATTATTACCCAGAAGAGTGTGTGCACCTTCAGGCATACATGGAAGCCTTCCACGACGGCATTATAATAAGAGTCCTGAGAACCAAACATAAATATAGTAACTGTTGGTGTTAGGAGCCACATACCAAATACCTTCTCATTCTTTACCATAATATTCCATTCTGTCTTCAAAAAGAAGTTGATTTTTCCCCAAGATTCCAAAAGAATGCTATTATATTTGACGTGAACAAAGTTTAGGAGAACCAGACAAATTTCCCTGGGGTTCGCCTGGAGAGGGCGTGAACAAGTCATGCCACGACAAAGTTGGGTGTCCCTGTTATTTATGTGAACTGCCAGTAGGCCAGGGCCAAGGGAGGGTTAAAATAGTGACTCTGTTACTTCAAGGTGACATGCTTACTCTTATCCCATGACTAGATGACCTGTTTGCCTTTCATCTTTGGAAAGAAATGAATCTGATGCAGCCTTTGATTACTGGTAATGGTAGAGTTCAGTGAAAAGTTGGTCTTTTTTAACCACAGGTCAAAACAGAGCAATTCAGTGTATCTGAAAAGAGTGGTACCCTACTTGGTGGCTCACGCCTGTAATCTCATACTTTGGGAGGCTGAGGCGGGCAGATCACGAGGTCAAGAGGTTGAGACCATCCTGGCCAATGTGGTGAAACCCCATCTCTACTAAAAACACAAAAATTAGCTGTGCATGGTGGCATGCACCTGTAATCCCAACTACTCAGGGGACTGAGGCAGGAGAATCCCTTGAACCCAGGAGGTAGAGGTTGCAGTGAGCTGAGATTGAACCACTGCACTCCAGCCTGGAAGACAGAGCAAGACTCCATCTCAAAAAAAAAAAAAAAAAAATGGAATAGGCAATAATCTTTTTCAAATTACCTTGCTAATGCAGCAGGTTCATTTTTCTAAAAGTGGAATGAGGAAAGACATACGTTTTCTCTCTTTGACTCTGGCATGAACACACATGTACAAG
>CAUYQU010019562.1:0-16239 GCA_963574635.1 Cheracebus regulus
ATAATCCCAGCACTTTGGGAGGCCGAGGCAGGTGGATCACGAGGTCAAAAGATCAAGACCATCCTGGTCAACATGGTGAAACCCCATCTATACTACAGATATAAAAATTAGCTGGGCATGGTGGCGCAGCCTGTAGTCCCAGCTACTCGGGAGGCTGAGGCAGGAGAATTGCTTGAACCCGGGAAGCGGAGGTTGTGGTGAGCTGAGATCGCACCATTGCACTCCAGCCTGGGTAACAAGAGCGAAACTCTGTCTCAAAAAAAAAAAAAAAGTGTGATGAGACATTATAACAGGAGAACCTGATTTTGATTACTAAGGCTTCTCTGAAAGAGTGGACTGAAGAATGAATGGAAATTACTTAGGCAGGGGGTTGAGTGGGCCATGGGATGTGGAGAAGAGCATTCTGGAAAGAAAGGAACTCTTGCATCTTTGAAGGCCTCGATATGGAGAGGAGTTTTGTTCTTTTAGGGAACTAAAAGAATGCCAGTAGTTGGAATCAGGGAGAAGGTGATGTGAAATGAGGCTGGAGAAGTAGGCAGGTGTGTCAGTTTATTCATGTGCCCTTATGCCTTGATAGGGTCCTGCGGGATTATCAGATCTTGATAATTAATGTCAAATTGGTTTCTTGGTAGATTCTTCCAGTTTACACTCGTACCATCACTGTTTGTTCTCTCTCAACCATCACTCATGGTGAGCATTACTGAGCTTTACCTATTTAATGTTGATTTTACTTGTGTTTATTGATTATCAGTGAGGGTTAACATGTTGTGAATTATTAGTCTTTTTTTGAATTATTTGTAGAAGCTCTTTTAGATAAAAGGATATTTTGATGAGGGGCTGGGAGGGGTGGCTCACACCTGCAATCCCCACACTCTGGGAGGCTGAGGCATTTGGGCTCAGGAGTTTGAGATCAGCCTGACCAACATGGTGAAACCCTGTTTCTACAAAAAACAGAAAAATTAGCTGGGCATGGTGGTGCACCCCTGTACTCCCAGCTACTTGGGGGACTGAGATGGGAGGATCTCTTGAGCCCAGGAGGTGGAGGTTGCAAGAGAGCCCAGATCACGGCACCACAGTCCAGCCTAGGTAACAGAGGGAGACAGTGTCTCAAAAAAAAGGTGTGATGAGAGATTGTAACAGGAGAACCTGATTTTGATTAATGAGGCTTCTCTGAAAAAGTGGACCAAGGAGTGAATGGAAATTACTTAGGCAGAGGGTTGAATTTATTTGTAGAAGCTCTTTTAGGTTAAGGATGTTACCTTTTGTCATAGTTGTTTTGTTCCCTTTGGTTACTTGCTTTTTAATTTGCTGTGTGTTGCACATACTCTCCTTTGCTTTAAAATGTGTGCTATGACTATGCATATTAAAACGCTGATGTTAAAGTAAGTGTGTGCCATCCTAGAGTGCACAGCAACCAGCAGAATAACAAGAGGCTTGGAATGTACTTGCTGCTAGAGAGAAACTGATGTAAGTGAAAACTTTATCAAGTATATAAAAAAAGCTGTGCATTTTATATTGTATAATAAATCTTGTGAGTTGTGTACCTCTGAGGCGATAAAATAGAGCCAGTTAATATTTGAAAATAGGAAGCAATATACCTGTGTTTTACTTGATTTTAATGTAAAAGGTCTTCTGTTTTCAGTAATGATGGACTGAGTTATTCAGACAGACTCTTCCTGCTGAAAACTGAAAATGTTAGTATATAAAAAGTATATATATATTTTTTCTAACTTTTTTTTTTAGTGATGGGGTTTTGCCTGTGTTGCCCAGGCTACTCTTGAATTTCTGGGTTCAAGTCACCCTCCTGAATTCAGCCTCCTGAGTAGCTGGGATTACAGGCATGTGCCACTGTGCCCAACTGAAAGTGTATCTCTTAAAAAAATCACTTAAGAAAAATGAAGAGCCAGCAGCATAGTGGTGAATTGTCAGACCAGCGTTTGTGGGAGGAAGCCAGACTCCAAAGAGGTGTAAGCGCAGTCCTGGCAAACCAAAACCACATTTGCCTTTGAATCCACAACATTATGGGGTGAGGAAGATTGAAGGAAAGACCTAAGGCTCATCCAAGGAAGGCTGTTCTGTAGGTCCTGCAGTGTAGGAGCCCCTCCCCATGTTACCCTGGAACTCCAAAGGGCGAACCCTCAGGGAAGAGTGAACTAGAACTAACTTCCCTGCCCATGTACTACATGGAAGGTTGTCTTGGCACTGAGCAGAGAAAGGTCAAAAGGAAGATAAAAAGTGTTCCAGAGAAGGTTAGGTCAAAAGCTGGCTGTCATTCAGACTTACAGCCCAAATCTGTGCATCGAGTGGAGATCAGGGAACCTTAATCCCTGAGCTTGGTTTAATATGGTTCTCCACTGGTAATGTTGCTAGACACCTTACAGCAGTAAATTTACATCTTTTCTCAAAGAAGATATCTTCTTAGGCCTTTGGAAATTCTTATAAAGAGTTCTTCAAGGGTATTGAGCACCAGGCAAAGATAATTAGGTGTAGAAGGAAATGATTCTGATGGTAATGACACCAAGAAATTTACTAATGATAATTTTTCTATATTCTTTATAAAGTGATTCTAAAAAGCTACGTATTTGATGCTTTACTGTGAACTTTGGGATCTGATAGTAAATTTTTCTTGGCTGAGTGAAATCATCTTGGAATCAGTGACTTCATTGCTCTCCATTTTACACTTCTTCGAGTATCAGTCTGTTTCATTTGTTCTCATAATTTTTGTAGTTTAAGAATATCTTACCTCATGATAGTGCAATAGTTAGTGTTAGGATTTGCTAACATTCTCTGTGGCAAACCATTCTGGAGGTATCAGAAAGTAAACAAAATCTGAGATTTCTTTTCTCCTATGTGGTACTCAAATATTCTGTTTTAGCAATTTCTGGGTGGAGCTCATAACTTAAATGTTTATTTTGTCATGGCTCAAGAGGCAGTAAGCAAGATATCAGAGACACTCCTCTTCCCAAGGCTGTGCCTGCCTGGAACAAATTGTTTTGTGTCTATATATATCCATTATTTCAGAACACACAAACTTGTCAAATACAATTCTACAAAATACAATACATGGGTGTCTTGTTAAAAAAAATAAGAGTTTATTTAGTAGCCAAGCTTTTTATATAGTTTGGCATTTTGACTGGTGATTGTTTTTACTTAAATACAATTCAGAAGGGTTTTTCTTTAACTGGAAAGGCCAGAGTCAAAATTATATGAGATAGCTACACTGTATGAAAAGCATTCTTCCCTAGACTAGTACTTTCTAAATTCAGATGAAGTATCTGAACTATCCCAGGAACTTGAGACATGCATGCAGTCCCTAATAGTAGCTGCTTGGAGAGATACCAGCCAGTAGCAACCAGCTTGCCTTGCTTAGAGAGTCTTGCGGGATATTCGTTTACTGATAATGTACCCATTTTGTGTGTTTTTCTCCAGGTGATGCAGACAGAAAGCATTGTAAATTTAAGCCTGATCCCAGTATCCCTCCAACCTTCAGTGCCTTCAACGAGGATTATGTTGGAAGTGGGTGGTCACGAGGACACATGGCTCCAGCAGGAAATAACAAATTTTCAAGTGTAGGCATACTTTGGTGGAGGGATGGGAATATGGGGCTGATGTTGTACATACAACAGGAATTAGAGATTAAAAACCTAGGAGCCAAACCTTAAAACTGGAGAATTTCCATACTCTTATTTTTCTTCTTGACTGTCTCTTCTCTCAGTCACATGCGGAGACATTTTTAAACAGGTTGAATGAGGAAAACTAAGTGCTATATGAAGGGAACTGGAAAGCCACTGGGAGCTGAAGCTACTCCCTTTTTTTTTTTTTTTTTTTTTTTTTGAGACGGAGTCTCACTCACTCTGTCACCCAGGCCAGAATGCAGTGGCACAGTCTTGGCTCACTGCAACCTCTGCCTCCCAGGTTCCAGCGATTCTCATGCCATAGCCTGAGAAGCTGGGATCACAGGTGTGCCTCACCATGCTCAGCTAATTTTTGTATTTTTAGTGGAGACAGGGTTTCACCATTTTGACGAGGCTGCTCTCAAACTCCCTGACCTCAAGTGATCCACCCACCTTGGCTTCCCAAAGTGCTGGGATTACAGGCGTGAGCTGCTGTGCCTAGCCACTTACTTATTTTTAATTAGTAATTAGAGATGGTCTCGCTTTGCTGCCTAGGCTGGAGTACAGTGATGAAATTATAGCTTGCTGTATGTTTTAACTCCTAGGCTTATACGGTCGTTTTGCCTCAGCTTCCTGAGTAAGTAGGACTATAGGCATATGCCACCATGCCTGGCTAATTTATTTTGAAAAATTTTTAAATTTGTAGAAAATTTGTAGAAATTTATAGAAAAGGTAAAAAAAATAGTACAACAAATACACTGATACATTTACTTTACAGGTACATATGTCAATTCTGCAACCATTGACAGTTGCAGACATAATGTTTTAGTTCTAAATAGTTTGCTCAGGAGTATGCATCATCTAAGAATGGGTATATTTGTATATATGAGTATAATATATGTAAATACAAGTATCATACCGAGAAGTGTATACTAATACATTTTCATATATTTGTGCAGTAATATTATCTAAAATACAATTTATAGTCAGCTTTCCCACATTGTCCTAATTATGTCCTTTATAGCTTTTTGATCCAATTGTGAATCACACATTACATTTAGTTGTCATATTTCTTTAGTCTTCTTTAATCTAGAATGATTTCCTTGTCAAAAAGGAGGAGTATCTTTTATGACACTGACATTTGTTACATGAACTATTGGTGATTATGTCGTTAAGATAGTAATTCTCAACCTTGGACACTCATTATGATCACCTGTAGAAGTTTTCACAAATCTTGATGCCCAGACCTGAACCTCATACTTATAAAATCGGAAAGTCTCAGGGATGAGACCCAGGAATCAATATCAATGTTTTTAAAGCTCCCCAGGTTATTCCAGTGTGCACCCAAGATTGAGAGCGACTGCTTGAAGAGAAGGTACTTATAGCATTGGCAGTTAGTATAGATCAATAAAGAAAATACAATGAGGAAGAGCCTTGTCACAAATGTGAAGTGAATGAATACATAGTGGCCAGATATTCAGAAGAATATTTTCTTTGCCACTTTTGAACTAGTGTGTTTGTATTGTACTAAAATAACATTTGTGTAAATTGATCTTTATTGAGAAACTCTTTGCCAGAGGCTTAAAACCAGAATTTACCTGTAAGTTTTGTGTTGGAAATACTGAATTCTTAGAATTCACATTATAGGTCTGGATTTTATAATTGATAAAGTTAAGCCTGCCTAACTACTTACTTTACAGTCCTCATTTTGAATAATTATTATAAGAGCTTTCTGTCCTGGGATAATTATGGCTTTCATTTATTGAAACAAGTAGTCAACAATTGCCTAGCACTAATGTATAAATAAGAAACTGTTTTTCTGTGTCTTTTTAATAAAATATCTTTTAAAGGAGAAAGCATTTCAGTGCAAGTTACTATGTTTCTTTCTTTCCAGAAAGCCATGGCTGAAACCTTTTACCTTTCTAACATCGTGCCTCAGGATTTTGATAATAATTCTGGATATTGGAACAGGTGAGGGATGAGAGTTTTAAAAACGTGATTCTATGAAAGATAAATGAAGTGATAGGAGAATGTACTGATTGCCCAATAGCTATTTCTGTCTTTGTTTTTCAAAAGCTAGGCCTCTGAAGGTAAGTACTTTGGGCCAGTTTTCTTTGTTGTATTTTGGGAGTACAATCTTCTATGGAAGATTAGACTTCAAAACATAGCTTGCCTTTTTTTTTTTATCATGGTTGCCCCTGTTCAAAAGTCAGGTTTTGAAATAAATTACTCAAAATAATAATAATTAAGGCATCATCTTTTTTTGAATGTGTTTAGTAAACATTATTATTTTTTCTTGTATTCCAATATTTCTTAGCTTTTTAAGAAAAACAGTTTTGGCTGGCCAGGCATGGTGGCACATGCCTGTAATCCCAGCACTTTGGGAGGCCGAGGTGGGTGGATCACTTGAGGTCAAGAGTTCAAGACCATCCTGGCCAACATGGTGAAACCTGTCTCTACTAACAATACAAAAATTAGCCAGGCTTGGTGTTGCATGTCTATAATCTCAGCTACTCAGGAGGCTGAGGCAGGAGAATCACTTGAACCTGGGAGGCAGAGGTTGCAATGAGCTAAGATTGTGCCACTATACTACAGTCTGGGCGACAGGGCAAGACTGTGTCTCAAAACAAAACAACAACAACAACAACAACAAAGTTGTGTATTTCAGGAGCTGCTGAACTTTAGGCCAGGGTTAGTGGTTCGTGTCTATAATTTCAACACTTTGAGAGGTCTAGACAGGAGGATCGCTTGAGGCCAGGAGTTTGAGACTAGCCTGGAACATAGTGAGACCTTGTCTCTACTAAAAATTAAAAATATTAACCAAGTGTGGTGGTCCGTGCCTGTAATCTCAGCTACTCAGGAGGCTGAGGTGGGGAGGACCACTTGAGCCCAGTAGGTTGAGGCAATAATGAGTGGTGATTGTGCCACTGCACTCCAGCCTAGACAACAGAGCAAGACCCTATCTCAAAAAAAAGTCCCTGACCTTAAAAAAAGTTGGGGTACAGTTTAATGTAACTATTAACCAGTTTTTCATAGAACCTAGCTATAAATCTGGGCCTTCTACATTTTTCTGACACTGTCAGGTGGTCTCTTTATGCATCTAAAACTTAACAGTTTGAAGTTCTTTCAGGCTATTGTTTTTCCCCATATAGTACTTAGTACTTTGTGATTTAAAATGATTAAGAGAGCACCCTGCACCAAAGAGAGACTTCAGCAGTTATCAGTCATGGCCACATTTGTTTCACCTGCATACCCTCGCTTTGCCCTACTCAGATTATTTTTGGCAGATTGCAGATATTTTATCCATAAATGTTTATTATATACATTTGGAAGATAATTAAAATGTAACCACAGTACTATTAATGCCCCTGAAGAATTTCAGGTAATAAAGAAGTATTATTTATTACCAGAAGTAATTCTTTATTACCAGTTTCATAGTCAGTGTTCACATTTTCCTGGTTGTCTTTAATTTTTCTTTGTTGCTGGTTGGTTTGAAGCAGGGTTCAAACAAGATAGACACTTACATTTGGTTGATACATCTCTTCAATTCATGTTAATCTGTAGGTTTTCCTTTCTTGTTTTTTTTTTTTTTTTCATTCAAATTATTTGTTGAGGATCTAGGATGTTCATCCTAGAGTTTCCTTTCCATATTCTGGATTTGCTGATCACATACCTGTGGAAGCATTTAACATTGTTTTTTCCCAAGAGATAAATTTCTGGGAGGAAAACTTTACCTTGTAATTGGACATATATATATATGCTATAAAAATAGTTTAAAAAAGTATATTTTTAAGGCCAGTCAAGTGAAGCAGTGGGAGTAGAGAAGGAACAAAGAAGTATATAACTGGTTGTGAAGAATTAGTTGTAAACACCATTGCACTTATACCAGCCTATAAAAATAATTAAATTTTACTTTTTAGATAAGAAACTGAGTAATGAGGACATACATTGCTATCATTTAGAAATCTCTTCCAATTGGGCCATGTGCAATGGCTCATGCCTGCAATCCCAGCACTTTGGGAGGCCGAGGTGGGCAGATTGCTTGAGATCAGGAGTTGGAGACCAGTCTGGGAAACATGGTGAAACCGTGTCTCTACTAAAAAATCCAAAAACATTAGCCAGGTGTAGTGGTGCGTGCCTGTAATCCCAGCTACTCGAGAGGCTGAGGCAGAAGAATTACTTGAACCCAGGACACAGAGGTTGCAGTGAGCCAAGCCTGGGTGACAGAGTGAGTGAGACTCCATCTCAAAAAAAAAAAATCTCTCTCAACTGCAGTCTAAGAAAGTACATATTAAAACTACTTGCCATTTGGGTGCCTGTAGTCTCAGCTACTCAGGAGGCTGAAGCAGGAGAATTACTTGAATCCGGGAGACAGAGGTTGCAGTGAGCCGAGATTGCACCACTGCACTCCAACCTGGGAACAGAGCAAGACTCTGTCTCAAAAAAAGAAAAAAAGGAAAACAAAACACTACTTGCCATTTTTATCTGGTACATTGACAAAAACAGTTTTTAAATGATAAATCCCAGCGTTATAAAGATTGTTGTGAAACTGCTGTGGTGTAATTTGGATTTTTGAGTAAATTGATAAAACCCTATTAAAAATGTTAGTTTTACATACAATGACAAGTCTTTAAAATAAATTTATTCAGTAATTCTGGTCCTTGAAATTTATCCTAAGGAATTAATACAATGTTGCATTCTATAAGAAATGTTAACATAAGCCCAGTTGTCCTGAAAGAGGAATGGTTGAATAAAGCGTATCATCTTGTTGGAATGATACATAATTCTTGAAAGCTGGTTGAGAACTATGGCATAAAAAAGAGTTTTAAGTTCATGAAATTCGAATTCCAGAATGTACTCTGAGTGCATGTAAAGAAAAATGTAGATAGTTTTGTTAGTGTATGTGATTTTTAAGTTTTTTCTGTGCAGTAAGCAAACTGGGAACATCATTGTGTATATGCTTATAATGTTTTGTGCCATATTCTTGTTTAAGTTAATTTCTCAAGTGCAATTTTTCTTGGCATCTTTCATAGGGATTGATATGATTTGCTGCTGTCTTACATGTATATATGTGAGAATATCATACTTTTTAAAATTTGTTTTTCAGAATAGAAATGTACTGTCGAGAGCTGACAGAAAGGTTTGAAGATGTTTGGGTGGTATCTGGGCCTTTGACCTTACCTCAAACTGGAAGCGATGGAAAGAAAATAGTTAGTTACCAGGTAAGGATGTTTAGTAGTCAGGTTTATGTTATCTGTATGAGATCATCATCTCACTTTGCATTCTGCTTTTTATTTTTATTAAATAATTTTTTTTGCTTTCTGCTTTTTAATTTAACTTAACAATATTTATTGAACACCTATTAGGAGTGATAGGCATAGAGAATATAGTGATGGATTAAAGCAACTATTGACTTCAAGGAACTTACAGTTTAGAGTGGAAGACAGATGTTAACAGTTAATTACATGAAAGTGTGACATGCTGTAAAAGAGAGACACACATGGTGTGCTCTTGTAGAAGGACTGATGGACTCTATTCATATGGGTCAGGAACACTTAAAAGAGGAAGCGATGTTTCTCTATACCTTGCCAGATAAGAGGCAGGAGTGGAGCCTCAGGACTCCAGAGGATGGAGCAGTATAAGCACAGGATATTTACTGTCAACATCAGGGTTCTGGGATTTATGTATCATTCATAAAGACTGGAGCTTATGTTACGAAACAGTGTGGGTGGCTCAAGCGGGGATGAAGATTTTTGTAACAGTAGGTGGACAGGGGTGAGATAGGTAATACACAACTATTTTATGATGAAGACTTGGGTTTTAATTTTTAGACACTAAGAAGTCACTTAAGCATGGGAGAAATGTGATATCTTTTGGGTTTTATAAAGAGTATTCTGGCAGCAATGTGTAGAGAGATAGGTGAGAAAAGGTAGGATTTGAAGGGGAGATTAGAGGCAAGGAGATGAGTTAGGACATACAAGCAGTTGGAGTGAGAAATAATAATAGAACAACACAGGAAAGAGAAACCATCAATTAATAACTTGTTTGAGTGAGGAAGAGGGAGAAGTTCCAGGATAACATCCAGATTGCAGTGGGTTGAATAAATAGGAAGAAAAGCTTTTCTTCTAGAAGCTTCTTTTTTTTTTATATGCAAGATACGTGAGCACTTTCATAGACTGAAAGAGAGATTAAAGATAGGAGAGTATAATTAGTGGTGTGAGAGCTTCAGACATCTAATGTTGCTGGGAAATTCTTAACTAACCTTCCATATTGGCAGTTTACAAAGTGGTATACCTGAAGAACAAGTGTTCTTATAAAAAAGCATAACATTGAGTCTCATCATGCAGAAATATCCTGAGGATTCTGCCAGGAGGGTGGCTGAAATGTCATACTGTCCCGTGAGGTCTGCAGAGGGTAGGGGACAGGTGGAGTGAAGCAGAAGAGGTGGCAGAGTGAGTCAAAAGAAGCATTGCAGGACTTGCTGGTAAGGCCACAGAGGAGGTATATTTGGAGGGAACACCTAGCTCAGCTCTGGAAATAAAGTAGATCATTAATAAATGCTGGTTAGGTAAATGATGACTTAAGCAAGTCTGTGATAAAATTTAATAACCTGAGGAACAGATCTGGGAAACCAAACAACAACAACAACAACAACAACAACACTTTGAGCATGTGTTCTGTCCACTGACTTGCTTATCAACCTATCTCGATTAGATGTGCAGTCATGTGCAAGCATCCAAGCATTTGTATAGGTCCGTAGGAATAACCCACTTTCTCCTTTTCCACACAAAATTATTGATCCAACTACTTCCATTAAGTGGAAATGATAGGGTAGTTTTTTTCAAGGATTCTCACACCCTTGGAAAATTACAGTACATATGAGGGTGAAGGAAGTCAAAGGAATTAGTATTTTTAAATTAATTCATTTAAATTTCTCTCCTCTGATCAACTTGCTAATTTTAGTGTATTTTATAATCTTAGGAAAAAAATGGCTTAAAGCCCTCCATATTATTTTTCAAATATTAATTATTCTTGGTCTTTGTTAAATCCTCTTTATACCAGAAAAGAATTTCTTCCAGCTTTGACTTATATATCAGAAGTGGTTAAATTACAGTTTTATTTGTGCTTTGTTTTCATAAAATAAAATTTACATGACTAACCTACTGTGTAGCAGAACAAAAATTTGTACCAAGTTTAAAAGGAAAAATTAGCCAATAATTACAAGCATTTCAGCATATAGTTTTTTTGTTTGGACGTTTCTGTAAGATATGTGCTGCCCAAATGCTGTAGTGGAAAATGTATTGCTTTTCTTAAGTTGGATCTAATTTTTAAAAATAGAACTGATAAAAATATATCTTCTAGCTCTTTTTGCTGAAAAGGCCCAGAAGCAGTTGTATGTCATCAGCAATGAGCATATCTTGAGACCCAGATACTGGTTTCGAAAAACCATCTCCTTCTGAAAAGACTCAGCATTTAGAAAAATGAGTGATTCCGGGGGTGGTATGGGGAAAATTACAAAATGGAACATTTTATGCCAGAAAGCCAAGAAGTGCTCAGACAAATGGTGGGGATATGTCAGAAGGACATGTGAGTCAGCTTGAAGGAGCTCCCACTTACCGTATCTGGTGCTGCTGCATATCAAAATAACATGGATTATAAACCTACTGAATTAAATAAGAATCCATACTCAATATGTAAATATATAGGGTGTAAAGAAAAGCTTCTGCTTACCATAGAATGTCAATTAATAAATTTTCAAGAATGAAAGTTATAAAAATCATTCGCACATATCACCATAATTGATTCAGACAAGAATCATCACTAGCTAAAACTAGGGAGTGAATGTTTTATGAGGAATAGGATATTTACATAGTCTAAAAGTATCTCCTCATAAATTATTTATTAATCACAGTGAAGAAACACCCCCTTACCCAAGTGATCAAGTTTAGTATTGCTAGTAATGGGACTTGCTGCTATGCCGTACTTCCCAGGGTGATGCACTGAGGAGGATAAATAGCTCGCGTACCCCAGTGGAGGATCGTGCTGTGAAACAGCTGACTTGTAATTTACAAATGTGTTCGTGTCATAAAAGACAAAGGCTGAGAAACTATCTGTTCTAGATTAATGGATTAGAGAGTCATGGAAACAAAATGCGTAGTATGATCTTAGATTAGATCCTAGACCAGAAAAAAGTTGCTAAAAAGAATGTTATTGGGAGAATTGGCAACAGTCAAGGTCTGTAAATTAGATAATTGTATTTTTTTTCAGTATTTAGTTTCCTAATTTTTATAATTTGATCTGTGATTGTGTAAGTAAATATCTTTGCTCTTAGGAAGTATATCCTCAAGTGTTTAGGAGTGAAAGGGTGTGTCTGTGACTTTTAAAAAGTTTAGGGAAAATAGAAAAAGGGTGATAAAGCAAATGGAACAAAATGTTAACAATTGGTAAATCTGGGTGAAGGATGTAAAGGAAGGAGTTCTTTGTGCTGTTCTTACAAATCCTAAGCTTTTAATTCAGAATTTAAAAATTACATATTAAATATTATATAGATATTTAAATAAAATATTTAAAGATATATTTAAAAAGTTTTCAGTGAAATGATACTCAAGCATGTTGAAGCTAGCTGTGAAGAGTTTCAAAAGAGACCTATCAGCTCTCCTCACCTTATTTAGTGTCATATGATCGATCTTTCGAGGTCAGTCAAGATCAGCTTCCTGAAGAGTACACTTTGAGTAATAGTCTTGTTTTCTGTTTTTATTTTAAAGACTTGCTGGTCTTAGGTATTTTCTTTCAGATTCTGGGCTTCTAAGCTCATATCATTAGTTTTCCATGTCTCTTAATTTATAGAACCTATCCATGCTTATACTAGCAAATCTTTAATTCAGTAGATCATCAATTCAGCGAATCTACAAATACCTATCATGTGGGAGGAAGATATACAGAATTATAAATGGCATGCCCCAAACTATTCTTGATTACTTTCTTCCTCTTCTGTATTTCACATCCTGGCAGTCATCTCTCACTCTTAGTTACTTTGAACCAACAACTTTTCTTCTTCTTCTTTTTTTATTTTTGATAACTTTTACTTAGACATGCTGAAGCTCTGAACACCTGCAGTATTGCAGAGGCCTCTAATGAGTTTCTCTGCCTCCAATTGTGTTGGCCACCAGTCTGTCCGAAGTCCAGAAATCATGACAGAGAAAGAATATGTTGTTACTTTCCTAATTCTTAGAACTATAAAAATGGAATAACATTAAAAGGACAGAAAAGGAAACTGTTTATACTGAGATAAGGGAATGTGTCAAGGAATTTTTCAAACAATATGTGCAAGATAAAGTGAAATTTGGACCAAATTATAAAGGATGTTAATTTGATGTGTCTCCTCTTGTCAAAGCATGGGACAGGGTACTGGAATTAGTAAGGAAGTTCAGACCTACCAGTAGCTGACCACAGGAGAAATTTCTGGTGTTTAACTTGGAGTATATCCCGTTACCTTGCAATAGTAGGAAAGGCAGGGTGGTTATAGTTGTTAAAAGAACGTATTTCATGTCAGATCCAACTTTGTATCTTAGCTTTGATACTTGCTTGCATGTGGTCCTGGGAAAATGACCTAACTTCCTTAAAGTTCAGTTTTATCTGTGATATTTAGATAGTAGTAGTGTTTACCTCATTGAATTGCTAGGATCGTTGTTAGCTTGGTAGTTAGCGCATAGGAAATCTTCAGTAAATGTTAGCTACTAATATTCGTTTGGAGGCTAACCTAAGATTGAAGATCAGTGTTTTTTTATATTTGGTGCATGTACTCATAAACCTATGATTTCTAAGATTTTATTTTCTCCTTTCTTGTCTACAGAAGCTCAAAGGTCAGGTGCCTCTTTATTAATTTTAAAGCACAGTTTTTGTAGTCTTCTAAGCAGAGATAATGCTTTTGAGTTCATGAGTTCATGTTATGTTAGGAATTGTGAAATTAGATACTTATATTAAACATGATTTAGTCTTCATGCTTTTTTTCCCCCCTCATGGCATTAAAGTCATAATTGCCAAACATTCTTTTAGTTCGCCTTGAATTTAAACTTAAAAAAATTTTAAATTATACAATTATAAGTGCATAATGATAAAAATGTTAAATCTTAAAACATGATTGTGGAAGTATATGACATTGTAATGAAATTCAAACAGTAAAAGTTGGATGAAAAGGTAAAGTCTTACTTATACTCCTTATCCCACTATCCAGTTTTTATTTGTTCTGGTGCTTATTTTTCTATCTCAGATTGAGTGCTAAAACATATTTTTAAATTGCGACTTGTCACTTATTAACAGTTAATTTATCTATAAAATTATGGAATGTATTAAGTTTACTTCTTGTACTGCACCATTCTCTGCTAGTAATATACTTAGTTTTAGTTCTTCTGTTGGTAAACTTTACAACATATGCTTTACATAACATACTTAAACCTTTATTCTTGTCTATTATTTATACTTATCAAAGTTTGTAGCATTTGCATTTATGTTTGCTAGCTATAATGTAGTCTGAGCTTTGCCTATAGCAGAGGTTATAAACCGAGGCCTCTTACAGCAAGTCCAGCCCATAGAGGTATTTTATTGGGCTCACGTAACATTTTTTTTTTTTTAATTTTTTCATAGAGCTAAGGTCTTGCTCTGTCTCCTAGGCTGGAGTGTGGTGACATGATCATAGCTCACTGTAACCTTTATCTCCTGGACTTAAGAGATCCTCTCACCTCAGCCTACTAAGCAGCTACGACTATAGGTATGCACCACCACGCCCAGCTAATTTTTAAGTTTTTTTTTTTGTAAAGATGGGGGTCTCACTATGTTGCCCCAGCTGGCCTTGAACTCCTGGCCTCAAGCAGTCCTCCCACCTCCACCCCTCAAAGGGCTGGAATTAAAGGCATGAACCACCACAACTGACTGTATGTTATTTTTTAATTAGTTGATAGTGTTTAATCATTGGGAGATTTTACATAAATCCAGATTTTAGCTTCTCTTAAATCAGATGACTCCATAACAATTGGCATATTCTCCCATAGGCAACCAGTTTACTAGACAGGAGTATCAGCCTTCTCTTAGATTGAACACACATCTTCAGTTCACCATAGTGTTTACCTGGCCCGTTGTACTCATTTACATTTCCTGTCTAGCCCTTGTTGGTATCTGAGTTTGTAATCCAAGATCTACTGGAAAATATTTAACCAGTATTCGTAGTATCATGAGTGTGTAAGTAGTATGTTTGCACCTGTAAAGAAGTAGAGAAAATTCTGTATCATTAAATCAGTGCCACTTGAGAGAGAAGTGTTAGCACAAACAACAGAAAAGCTGAGAAGTGGAAGGTAAGGGTGGCAGTGTATTATAATCGCTGTTTTTTAAAATGGAATCTGTTTTCACTTTCTAATTCAGACAGTTTAGGTCATTTAGCCATGTCATCATATAATTTTTTTAAAAAGGTAAATTAGTTTTTTCTTGAAGATATATTCTTGGAGCCCTCTGACTTTCTGTTCTAATTTGGATTACTTGTTTCCTCCCTCCATTCCTTTCTCCTTTATTCCCTTTCTTCTTTCCTTCCTTTTATTCAACAGAGACTTAACTAAGCTTCTACTAGGTACCTGGTGCTGTTCTAGGTGCTTCTGATATAGCAGTAAACAAGGCAGAAAAGAGTACCCTCATGGAGCATGCATTATGGTGGAGGAGATACATAGTAAATAAAATGCCATGTAGAAAAATAAAGCACGGTAAAGGATTGTATTGGGATGGGAAATAAAGACAAGGGGATAGGGCAGAAACCTAAGTGAAATGAGGGAGCAAGCCATATGAAGAGTTTTTCCACTAGAGCAAGTGCAGAGACACAGGTGAAACTGAGGTTTTCACATTCGAGGAACAGTGTTCTGCTCTGTGTGACTAGAGCAGCTTAAGCAGGAGGAGGAGAAGGTAAACTGTAGAGGGAGGCAATGGCAAGAAGTGTGGATTGTATTAAGTGAGATGGGACGCTTTAGGGTTTTCATCAGCTTGGTAGCATAGTCTGGTTTGCATTTTTAAAGTACACACCAGCTTCTGGTGAAGACTAGAAGAAAGTGTGGAAACTGGAAGGCCAGTTAAGAGACTGACGGAATTGTCTGCATGAGAAATAATAACTTGAATCGGATGGGGTGGTGGTAGAAATGGCGAGAAGTGTTCTGATTTAGGATGCGCTTGAAAGTGGTCAGCACACCATCGATGTCGAAAGCTATAATGAGATTGTATAAGTGAGTATAGACAGGAGAGAACAATCCATTGAGTTCTGAACCCTGGAGCGCTCGGTCATTTAGAGGTCAAGAAGAGGAAGATCCAACAAATAGTCAGAGGAGCAGCCTTTAAGGTAGGAGAAAAACCAGGGGGAGTGATGTTCCAGAAGCCAAATGAAGAAAGCATTTGAGAAATGACCATTTGCAATCCCAGTAAGCTTTTTTAAGTTTTTTTTTTTTTTTAAGAGAGAAAAGGAGAAAGAAACAGCAAAAGAAAGAAAAAATGAAAGAGAAAGAAAGAGGAAGAGATTTTAGAAAAAGAGAGAAAAGGAGAAAGAAAGAAACTGCAAAAGAAAGAAAAAAATGAAAGAGAAAGAAAGAGGAAGAGA
>CAUYQU010019563.1:0-15888 GCA_963574635.1 Cheracebus regulus
AGCCTTTTTGCACTGGTTTCTTCCCATTTTTGTGGATTTATCCACCTGTCATCTTTGTAATTGCCGACTTTCAGATTGGGTCTCTGAGTGGACGTCCGGCTTGTTGGTGATGAAGTTTTTTCTGTTTCTTAGTTTTTCTTCTGGGTGAGCCCCTTCCCCACAGAGCTGGGCCTTCCCGGGTTCAGCTGTGCTTGCTCTCAGTCCTCAGGGCTTCCAATTGCTGTGCTCCTTGTGGGGATGGGACCAGCCGAGCCTGAGTAAAAGGGCCCCCTGTCCCGTATACTCCGCACTGAGAAGCGCCGCGCCGGCCAAAAGAGTCGCGCTGGCGACCCGTGTGGCTCCTTCACCGGGAATCTCCCAGTTTGTGGGCATCAAAAATTCGTCTGCAATTGCGGCATCCACTCACTCTCTGCGCTTTCACTGGGAGCTACAATCCTGAGCTGCTGCTACGTGGCCATCTTGGATCTCTCTCCGCCCAGTGATGATGAAGTTTTTTTGTTTCTTAGTTTTCCTTTGGCGGATGCCCATTCCCCACAGAGCCGGACCTTCCCGGGTTCGCTGTGCTTGCTGTGAAACTCCCAGTCCTCAGCACTTCCAATTGCTGTTTTCCTTGTGGGGATGGGACCAGCCGAGCCCATCCGTCCTGTATACTCCGCACCGGGAAGCGCCGTGCTGGGGCACCGGCAAAACAGCCGCACCAGCCAAAAGAGTCACGCTGGTGACCCGTGTGGCTTCTCTTCCGGGAATCTCCCAGTCTATGGGCAACAAAAATTCATTGGAAAGTGCGGCATCCACTCATTCTCTGTGCTTTCACTGGGAGCTACATTCCTGAGCTGTTGCTAATCGGCCATCTTGGATCCTCCCTCTAGAAAATCCAGTTTTAAAAGTTAAACCAGTCTGGCGTCATGGCTCATGCCTGTAATCCCAAAACTGGGAGGCCGAAGCGAACGGATCGCTTGAACCCAGGAGTTCCAGACCAGCCTGGGCAACTTGGCACAACTCCATCTCTACAAAAATACAAAAAATTGGCCAGGCATGGTAGCGGACACCTGTGGTGTCAGCGACTCCAGAGGTTGAGGTAGGAGGATCACATAAGGCCAGGAAGTCAAGGCTGCAGTGAGTTGAGATGGCACCACTGTACTCCAGCCCAGGCACAAAGACCCCATCTCAAAAAATAAATAAACTAAGAAAGAAAGAAATTCTAGCCTCTCAGGGCAATATTTCAGAACAGCCTTTCTTTGTGTATATGCCATACCTAGTTCTTGCCTATTTTATTGACTTAATGGCTTTGGTAGACATGTTTGTATAATCAATACTCTAACCCATTGAAATACATTGTGATCAACTATCATTCCAGAACACTCAACAATGTTAAATATAAAGATGGTGCATGTAGCTTCACATGCACAACTCAGTGAACACTGCTTTAATCATTCCTTCAAGCCTTTCATTATTTCAACCTGGAGTCTATATTCATTTAAGTTGCTACATGCCTCTATTCAAAATCCATATTTAGCTCACAAAGTAAATATCTGTATAAGTATGAGCAATTTCAAAACCACACAAATGCTACTGTTTTATTCATTACAAGTCTTCATCATGAAATATTGCCCACAGCAGAAATAAATTTCTTTACCTGAAAAGGAATCTGGTAAAGAAATTGTTTTGGCATTGCCAAAAATAAGATAAAAACCTCTCTTATGACAGGATAATCCTTAGAGTATCAGATAAACTTCCTTCTTCATAATACTTCTGACACTTGTGACACCTTTGACTTTGTAAGGCATTTCTAATACAAAACGATGTCTTACAAGGGTGTTAACGAAATTTAGTTGTTGATAGGAGCCAACTAGTTGAAATAACCAGTGCAAGTTCTTCTGCTATGTCCTAACTTACTGGGGATGGGATCATAATAGCTGTAGTATGAACTCTGCCCACTCCTAAACTCTAGTCACGCTTGGGCATGCCTGCCAAGCTTTGTAATGGCTTGCAGAAGCCTGTTTCTAGGGGGCTGAGGAGGTTCCTGGAAGAGAGGCAAAGAAGATAGATCCAGTCGCAAATGGTAGATTGTTCTGAATAAGGACTAACTTTTTGATTTAAGATGAGAAACTAGAAGAAGGTGCAATGAGTGGGCTTTTACACAGAAGGCATTGAATGAGAGGGTACAAGCAAAAACCAAGCGAATTGGATAATATCTCCTCTCTAGTGACTCAGCAAGAGCAACAGCAGCTGCCCAGTCCTGATGCTTCCATCTGTCCTGAAAAATGGCCATTGGGTCCTCTCTATTCGGGAGCCAGGAATTTGTAGGCTAGGCCACCCTGGCCCAAGGAACCTGCCAGGAGTTGACATCTATAGAAACAAATGGCTGTTGTTTTTATACATTAAACAAAATATCCAAATCAATAATTGCTGGTTTAAAATCAAGTGTCCCAGTCAGCTGTATATTTAAGGATATTGGTACAACAAGTTTAGGTGACAGTTTGGTAACCCAAAGAAAGTTTTGTTACCACATTCCAAAGGGGCTTTTTTTCTAGAGACTCTATTGGGACCAAAGGGAGAGGCAGTTCTTGTGATCTCACTGAGTGTATTGTTGTGATTTATTCCCAAGCTCAGCACCAACAGCATGGATACTTTAATGCTGTGGTGATGAGAGAACAAAGTAAATACTTGAAGGGCTATTTCTCTAAATTTAAGACATTAGCACACCGGCAGCTTGGCCTGAATAGTTCTTTAACAGATTATGACCCAAGAGGAGGCAACAAGATTACCCACCTCCTTTCCAAGAGAACACTGTAAAATGCAGCTATATCCTCTCTAGTAGGAGAGAGAAGACCCCACTGAGCATGGTGTTGCTCACCATGGAAGACGCACTGGTGGAAAGGACAGGAGAGGGGCAGCAGCAGACACCAGGAATGGATTTGTTACTAAGCATCAGTCAGCCGTCTACTGGAGGTGCCCAGAAATATTTGTGTGGTGGTGGGAATTTTGTAGGAGCCTGGAAGTTCTATATTAGCAGTTGAGTCTATGAAACATGAATTACAACTGCATCTGAATCCCAAACATGTGTATAAACTGGGAAGATAGGTTTCGGCTGGTATTATAGGAAAGTAATTCTGGTACTTAGGGTCAGTGAAGGTGAATTAGCATTTGGAGTGCTTCAGGTTCCTCTTGATGTCTTTGGCAAAAACTGTTTGGATCATACTTGAATTTAGACATTATAACACAGAGGGTTTTTTTTTGGAGGGGATTACGAATTGTCTATTATATTTTCAGCACTACTTGGATGCTATAGAGGATGGAAGAGAAATATGACTATTCCTGCTCTTAGGTTGTCATGGTCTGGTGGGGGAGATAACACAAGTACGCAGACAACTTAGAAACAAAGTAAAAGTAAGTGGGAGTTAGGAAGATGCAGATATTTGGTTGATTCTCATAACTGTAATTGCAATTAGCCCAAGTTGGTGGACCTGAGGTAAATAATTCCCCTAGGCTAACCAGAAATTTTTAAAACCACAGCAGATATGCAGCTTTCATTTAATCCATCTTCTAAATTCCTTTTTTCTTTGCTTGAATTTTATGGTTAACTTTTACTCTGAGTAATTGCCATACAAGTTAAAACTTGCTGAGCTTAGTACTACTATTGCTTACATTGACTCCACATTTACGTGGCCAGTGCTTCAACATTTCTTTATGAGTATGCCAACTTCCTAATTTCACTGTCCCTTGTTGGATAAATTAAATTTATAAACAATAACTTTTATTATATACCATCAAATCTAAGAAACAATTGATAGTAAAATGTACCATTATTTTATGTATCACTAAGAAAAAACCTGTCACTATACTTCCATATCACTTAGACTTTTAAATTGATACTAAAGGAGATCTCTAAGGCTTACTTATACAGAGAATTGTATCATGTATCCTCCTCATGCATAATAAAAAGAAACATATAAGCAAAATAAATTGCTTAAGATATTCCTAAAACTTCACATTCAGAGTTGAACTCTCCCGAGTCACTTTTTAACCAAGAGTTGGTGGTGCTTTTCCACATAATGCCTCCTCCGTGCATCAGAAATATTGGTGACGTATCAGTACTTTTAAAACTTTTTATTGAAGAAACAATGCATATTACATGAATGCACAGCTGAATAAATTATCTGAATGCAAACATCCATTAAACCACAACGCAGTCAAGAAAGAGAACATCATGAAACATCCAAGGAGCCCCATGTGCTTCCTCTCAGGCACTACCCTTGTCTCTACTGCCACTACCATTAGTTTGCCATCATAGATTAATATATCAAGTAGATTGCTTCTTTGTGGTGTTTATATAAATGGAATCACCCTCAATATGCATTCCTTTGTGTCTCACATTTTGTTTTTGCTCAACATTAGGTTATGAGATATATTCTTGTTGCTGTGTGTAGCTTGGTTCTTTCATTCTTATGGCTATATAAGACTTTACTATATGAATAGACATCATTTTATTTCTCCATTTTCCAGGTAATGGACAATTGAGTTGTTTACATTTTATTTCAGTACAAATAATTCCACATGAAACAATCTTTTGCACATCTCTTTGTGCACACATATATAGGTATTATTCAGGAATGAAAATCCTGTGTATTTTCAGCTTTAGTAAATAATGCCAACAGTTTTCCAAAGTGATTAACAAGGCCAACAGTTTTCCAAGTGGTTGTGTCGATTTCTTGTTACAAGAGTATCAATTTAGTTAAACAATCAGAATTCCTTCAAGTGTGTTATATCAAATATCAATGTCTTGTGAAAACAATCTTGTTATTATTATTGTTTGACTATTTGGATTTAAATAGACATCTAAGTACCTGTTAAAAGAATAATAAAATTGTAAAATATGAGAATGGTCAATATTTTTAATTGATGATATATTCAGTTTGGGTTGATGAGTGACTGATCTACTGATGTTCTTATACTAAGATAAAAATAATGAGTAGGCATGGGCCAGGTGTACACATACACGTACACACACACACACACAAGATGGTGTACAAGAAATATCTTGAAGTTAAAGAGAATGAAAAGGGTTAAAAGAAGCCAGATAACTTTTAGCTGTAGGAAGTAAAATCCAAAGATGGCAAATTTGTTCATTTTCCTCTTTAGATATATTTTATACACATAGTATTTTGCCCACTGAATCAAAATCCTAGGTCATTTCACTTTTGTATTGACTAACATTGAAGCACAATCTAAAGACATCTCTGTGGCAATAGTAATTACTCCCAAAGCAATGTGTGTGCCAAGGAATGGGGCTGTGGGAGCCTCAGAGGAGGAATTGGAGCAACAGAAATAATGTCTGGAGCTGTCATTCTCTAAGGTGACCCTTCTGCATGGTGGAAAACAATTTGCAAAATGATGGTTTAAGTGACAGCAGCAGTGCTTATCAGAATGTCTTTATTTGGCACTGAGAGAAGGAATTCACTTTTGCCAACTAAGTAGTTGCCAATGATTTTTATTTTAAGTGTATTATATTTGCAGGCACTCTCTTTTCCTCCCCACCCCACTCATAATTTTGAAGTCCTTTTGGTCCTGTGGGTGAGATTATTGAAGAAACATTCACAAGAGATCTGGGCATTTGAAGGAGGAAAGCAGTTGAACCTGCAGGATGATCCATTAACAACTGGAACAACTGGAAAAATAGCCACCATCCAGGACAGAGAGATTGTTACGGGAATAATAGAGATCCCACATTCTCTGTAGTTAGAGGTCTTTCCTGTAAGAAAAAAAAAAAGAAGCAGCAGCTATGGGGTTTGGAAGGATCTTCCCTAAAGGGGTGCAAAACTTTTCTGTGCAAGTTCAAATACAATGGATAAAGCAATTTGTTCAAGAAATGGGTCGAAATGCCCTTTCATTTCTCTGTGCCTTATTTCCTCAAGCAATCAGTAGTATATGCAGATGGAAAGAGCATGCATGTCTTTTGTTATATGTGAGAATTTAAGGTGGTATAATGTCACCTGGGCTCCTTGAAATTAAGGACCATATCCAAAGTATTTTTGTGTGTGTGTCTCTTACAAATCCTGGCATATGGGAGGCATTTAATAAAATGATATCTGAATATTCTGTTTTTTATTGACATTTATTACTAACTTTCTCATAATTCTTTTCTGGGGTATCAATGTACCCTAGTATATAACTAGACAATTTTATTGTCTTGTATATATTATTTTCTACTCACTTTTCAAATGAATCAAAGTCCTGGATCATTGCACTCATGAAAGCTTTCCTCCAAAGTCACAAACAGTAAAATTTTTAGCAACTGAGCTATCATTTTGTGCCAGGGAATATGTGAACCTCATGTATGACAAGATGGCCTTTTCTTGTTCTTCTTAGTCCTGTGAGTTTTTTTTCAATCAGTATATAGTAAAAAAATTGCCTTGAAATCTAAATAGTTTGAGTTCATGTAATATTTTTATTCCTATTCAGCTCCATCTTCATTCTGCATTAGTTATAATACAATGAAAACTAGATCAATAAGTTTAGTCTCCAGGCAACTAAGAAAGCATCAATCAATTTAGCTCCATACGTATTGCTGCAAAAGATATAAATTCATTCTTTTTATGGCTGAATAGTATTGCATTTGTATATACATCATATTTTCTTTAATCATCAGTTGATGAACACTTAGGTTGATTTTATATCTTCACTATTTTTCACAGAATTAGAAAAAAAATGAAATTCATATGGAACCAATAAGGAGCCTGAACAACCAAAGCAATTCTAAGCAAAAATAACAAGCTGAAGGCATCATATTACCAAACTTCAAATTATACTATGAGACTCTAGTAAAGAAAACAGAATGGTACTGGTACCTCAACGGAACAGAATAGAGAACCTGAACTAAAGCCACATGTCTACAGCCAACTGATCTTTGACAAGGTCAACAAAAACATGCACTGGGGAAGGGATATCCTTTTAAATAAATTGTGCTGGGAAAATTTGATGTGCATATACAGAAAAAAATGAAACTGAACCCCTCTCTCTCACCATATACAAAAGGCAACCTAAGATGAATTAAAGACTTAAATGTAAGGCTTGAAACTATAAAAAAATACTAGGAGAAAACCTAGGGATAACTTTTCTGGACATTGGTATAGACAAAGAATTCATGACTAAAACCTCAAAAGCATAAGCATCAAAACCAAAAATAGACAAATCAGACTTAATTAAACTAAAATATCTGCACAGCAAAAGAAATAATCAAGAGACTGAACAGACAACATGGAGAATAAGAGCAAATATTTGTAAATTATGCAACCAACAGAGGACTGATATTCAGAATTTATAAGAAACTCAAAGAACTCAACAACAATAACAACGAATTCCAAATAACTCCATTAAAAAATGGGCAAAAACACATGAGCATTTTTTGAAAGAAGTCACAAAAAGCATATGAAAAATGCTCAACATCACTAATCATCAGAGAAATGCAAATTAAAACCACAATGAGATATCATCTTACACCAGTTAGAATGGCTATTATGAAAAATACAAAAACAAAAACAAAAAACAGATGTTGGCCAGGATGCAGAGAAAGTGAATGCTTGTAGATTGTTGGTGGGAATGTATATTAGTACAACCACTGTGGAAAACAGTATGGATATTTTTCAAAGAACTAAAAATAGAACTAACATTTGATTCATCAATCTTACTACTGGTTATCTACCCAGGAAAAAGAACTAAGTTTATTAAAAACAAACAAACAAACAAAAAAACCTGCACTTGTATGTTTATTGCAGCATTCTTGCTATCCTTTATATTATCTTTGTCTAGCATTTAATTCTACACATACAGCAACTCCCACAGGATGTTATTATAAATACTTTGAAGAAATAATTTTAACTTAAACGTCCTCCTTCCAATACCCTTCATTCCTTACTTCTATGTTTCCACCCTCAATCATTTTTCTTCTGCTTGAAAAAATATGTTTGTGGGTTTTTTTTTCAGTAAAGGTTTACTGGCATGAGTTCTCTCCATTTTTGTCTAAAAACTGCCTTTATTTCATTTCTTTTTTTTTTCTACCTGGGTACAGTGGCACATACCTGTAATCCCAGCAGCTTGGGAGGCTGAAGCAGGAGGATCACCTGAGCCTAGGAGTTCAAGAGCAGCCAGGGAACATAGTGAGATGCTGTCTCAAAAACGTTTTTTGTTGTTGTTTACTTTAAAAAATATTTTATTTTATTTTGATTCAAGAGATGCATGTGCAGTTTTGTTACATGGGTATGTTGTGTGATGCTGAGGTTGGGCTTCTAGAGGTCCTGCTGCCCAAGTAGTGAACATAGTACCTCGTAGTTTCTCAAGCCTTGCCCCCATCCCTGCCATCCTACCTTTTGGAGTCCCAGTGTTTATTGTTTCCATATTTGTGATCATGTATACCAAATGTTTAGCTCCCTAGGTGAGAACATGTAGTATTTGGTTTCCTGATTCTGTATTAATTCACTTAGGATAATGGCCTCTAGCTGCATCCATGTTGCTTCAAAGGACATGATTTTGCTCTTTTTTATTGTTGTGTAGTAATCTATGGTATATATGTACCACATTTTCTTTATCTAATCCACCATTCACTTGTGCCTGGGTCCCATGTCTTTGCTATTGTTAATCGTGTTGTAATAAACATATGAGTGCAGGTGTCTTTTTGGTATAATAATTTATTCTCCTTTGGGTGTATAACCAGTAATAGATTGCTGAGTTCAATGGTAATTCTATTTTTAGTTCTTCAAGATATCTCCAAATTGCTTTCAACAGGAGCTGAACTAATTTGCATTTCCACCAACAGTGTATAAGCATTCCCTTTTCTTTGCAGCCTCACCAACATGTTACTTTCTGACTTTTTAAAAATTTCTGTATGTACATACATTTACTGAAATCCTTGAGTTCACACTATCTCCTATATCAATTCAGCACCATGGTGTTCATTCTAGTTTTCTCCTTTTCTTTTCTTTTTTTTAACTTCTATTTCAGGTTCAGGGATACATGTGCAAGTTTGATTTTTATATGTATAATATTTCTATTGTTAAATCAGCTCTCTCTCTCTCTCTCTCTCTCTCTCTCTCTCTATATATATATATATATATATATATATTGCATGTCATAGGGGTTTGGTGTGCAGATTATTTGTCACCCAGGTAATCAGCATAGTACCCTATATGCAGTTTTTTTATCTTCATCCTCCTCCCACCCTCCACCCTCAAGTAGGCCCCGGTGTCTGATGTTGCCTTCCTTGTGTTCATGTGCATTCAATGTTTAGCTCCCACTTATAAATGAGAACATGTGGTATTTGGTTTTCTGTTTCTGTGTGTGTTTGCTTAGGATAATTGCCTCCAGCTCCATCCATGTTCCTACAAAAACATGATTTCATTCTTATTTGTGGCTTCATAGTATTTTATGGTATTTATGTATCACATTTTCTTTGTTCATTCTACCAGTGATGTACACTTAGTTCGGTTCTGTGTCGTTGTTATTCTGAATGGTGCTGCAATGAACATATACAGGCTGTGTCTTGGTCCTAATCTTGCCATGTGACATGCCAGGTTCCCATTACCTTCCACAATGATTGTAAGCTTCCTGAGGCCCTCACCAGGAGCAGACGCTGGCACCATGCTTCTCATACAACCTGCAGAACCATGAGCCAAAATATATCTGCTTTATAAATGAATTAGCTGAAATATTTATTTATATAAATGCAAAAATGAACTAACACAGCCCCATTCCTCTTCTGGGTTCTAAATATGTGTATGTTAGACCCCTTTATCATATTCTTTCTCTTTATTTATCTGTATCATTTAAACTTTTTCTCTCTCCTTGTTTTGTGGATGCTGTGCTGTGCCACCCACATCTGCCAGTCAGGACCGAGAAGTTGATTTTCCCAGCGCTGGGAATACTGGAGATGACAGGTCTCAGACACCTTTTTTTCTAGGAATTGAACTCAGCTGAAGAAAGCTGTTTCCCCCTAAGTCATGCCCTCTTCCAGGAAGCAATCTGCATCAAATGGGTGATTAGTAGAAAAGTATAAAAGATGAGCCCCTTTGTCCACTTCGTAAAACTCTTAAGGTCTATACCAGCTCAAGAGTTTCCCATGGAGTTAGGTAACCCTACTGAGACCTAATTCTTCCCTCTGCCCAATTCTACTTCTTTTACTTTCTTTACTTCCCTCCAGGTGTTTAAGCGTAAGATCCTACTCCACAAAACTTTCTGCATGCTAGTGTAAGAGTCTGCATCCTTCACTAATCCTGTTTCTATGAAAAACTGTAGTTAATGACTTGATTTTTTAAGTTTAGATATTTTGTTTATAGTTTTATGCTTTTATATGTATGCATTTTTATGGATTTAAATTCTCTGATAAAAATCTTCATCTTGCTAAATTCCAATCTGATAACCCTAATATCTGGATCACCTATGGGTCTATTTCTATTGTTAGTTTTCATCTTGATCCTTTCTGCTGGCATGCTTTATAATTTTTAAAAATTGAATGTTGAACAATGTTGAACAATGTATATTAAAAATCATAGAGATCTAGAATGATGTCACCTTCCTATAAAAGAGCTTAATTTTTTTTTTTTGTCAGACAAAGTAAGGTTGATCAATCTCCATGCAGTCAAAGAATAGATCTGATTTGAAAGTGGGTTCCAGCATTTGTAGAAACCTGTTTATTTCTGGATTAGTCTCTTACTGCTGTGTATAACCCATCAGGGATCCTACCTAAAAATGTGAGGTTTATAACAGGCTCCTCCTACTTTGTGGGACTTTAACTGTACTTTTTGTCTCTCCAGGAGGTGAGGTTTATGAAAGCATTTATCTTCTAAGGTTGTTAACCAATTCTTTCTGCTTAGCTAATGCCGCTTATGCAAAACAAATGCCTCAAAGGAAGAAGTAGGATAGACTATTGGGCTCGTCTCAATGACATTGTTTTCTCTCTGGGATTTTGATTTTCAAATCTTGGCCTTCTGGATAGTACTGCAGTTTCCAAAAGAAATTTTCAAAATTTAATCCTGCTTTGTCTGTCTTTCTTTGTAAGATGGTTGGTCTTCAACAACTTTTATATTATTTTTTGATGTTTCAATAATAAAAATAAATTTCTTTAAATGTTCTTTTAAATTACAAATGTATGCTACTTATTTTTTAGAAACAGTTTCCTTTTTAAAAATAGTTTTATAATAAGTGGGTCATGGTAGTTTGTGCCTATAGTCCCACCTACTGAAGCCACTGAGGTAGAATAATTGCTTGAGCCCGGGAGTTTGAGGCCAGGATGGGCAGTATAGTGAGATCCCATCTCTTAAAAAAGTAGTTTTCTAATAGAACTATTAGATATATCTACCAATGTAATAAGCCAGTTTATCAGAAAGATGTATAAATTTTCATGATTTCCAGTGTTCCCTTTCCCTTTCAAATTGTCCTCAGTTGGGAATACAGTATTGCATAACAAAAATAATTGTAAATCTTAAAAACAGATGCCTGATTTGAATCACTTTAATAGAGAGTCACAGCCTCTTATGCAAGTTCACTGACCCACAGTCACTTGAGGAAGGTCCTTGCAGTAATGTCACAAGTACATGCTATAAATATGCTTCTTAGCTTATTGTGTAAGAACCAAATGGAGTTTCCTGGAGCTCTTCTTCCATAACAAATAGGAAACATGAAGCAATATTGCATCCCATTTAACTCCTCTGTGTGACTGTGAAGTATCATGAGCCTAATCATGTGCTATCTCTAATTGCAATGACTTTTCCTGGTCTCTGGTATGTGGCTATTATTCTGGTTATCAGCACCTTTCTCATTAGTCTATAGATTCCTTTTATGTTACACAAATTAATTTTTGCATCTCAATTAAACTATAGTCACTAACTCATATTTTAAGATGATCAACCCAGGAAAAAATTAGAATCACTCCTGGCTGCTCTAGCATATTAAATCCAAAATCTCTGAGTGCACTCATATTATTAAATTCAGCCAAGATAAACTGTATTCCTCTGTCTCAGTCTACTCTAGCACCATTGGAATTAATTTCCTCATATTTTCACTAGCTTAGTTTTGTTATTGTTATTTATCCTTATATATGGTAGGTTAATGAAATGGCTACAAATTCTTTGTACCATCTCTATTAGGAGGTGGAGCATATTATCCTACCTTTCTGAAAATGAGCAGGCTTCCGACTAGCTTTAAGGAATAGGATATGGAGAAAGTGATACTATGCAAGTATCTAGGCTTCAAGAAGCATTACAGCTTCTGCTCTCACTGGGAAACATTCCACTACCATGTGAACATACCCAAGCTAGCCTTTTGGAAAAAGAGAGCATACAAATCCATTGCCATCCCAGCCATGCCAGCTATGGACTCAGAATGTTAGCACACCCAACATAAATAGCTGACCCTAGCCCAGACCAGAAAGATCACCCAGCTCTTCTCAGCCTAAATTAATAACATGAACTTGTGAGCTAGATAAAATTTTTATTTATTTTATTTAAGCCAATAAGTTTTAGGGTGGTATGTTATACAGCAATAGATAAATTAGCAAAGTTCTATAATTTTTTTTAGCATGTAAGTGTTCTCCTCTTGGATTTGACTTTGTGATTGGTCTCCTGGGGCATTCTGGAGACCAACCATATATGGGCGTAGTTAAAAGTCTAAAGGCAATGCGAGGTGATGCAGGTGGAACATGAGGAAAATAGGTCTTCCTTCAAGAAAGGAAAGAACAATTTCAGGAAGGGAATGACACAGTGAATATTCTGCAGTTAAAGGGTGTTCAGCAGTGTTTAGGAAAACTCATCCTTCTCAAATGTCGCCATTCTAATTCTCATGGTTTCTGTCTTTCTTAGTCAATGCTCTGCTTTCACATAAGAGACATTGTAAGACTGAATTCTCCAACCCACATCATGGTACTCTGTGTCTAAGTTTTAGCGGCATCACTATTTTATTTTATTTTTATTTTTTATAATTTCAACTTAATTAATATTTTATATCCAGGGACATGTGTGCAGAATTGTTACATGGGTATATTGCATGATGCTGAGACTTGGGATACAACTGATCCCATCACCCAGGTAGTCAGCATAGTACCCAATAGTTTTCAACCCTTTCATGCCTCCTCCCCACCCCACTAGTAGTTCCCAGTATCTACTGTTGCTATCTTTATGTCCATGAATACCCAGTTTGTAGTTCCTACTTGCCACCCATGTGGCATTTGATTTTCTGTTCCTCTGTTAATTCACCTAAGATAATGGCTTCTGTGCATGTTGCTGTCAAGGACATGCTTTTGTTCTTTTTCATATCTGTATAGTATTCCATGGTGTATATTTACCACATTTTCTTTATGCAATCCACTATTGATTAGTACCTAGGTTGAGTCCATGTCTTTTATCTATCTTATTCTTGAGATGATATAAGAAATTATTTTAGGATAACCTAAGAAAACCCCTGGTTCTCTGACCATGTCTTGATCCAAAAAATCGACAATCCTGAGACTTGAATTTTCTTTCTTTAAGCTCTGAAATGTAGTTAGGAGCATCCAACCCTTGGTATAGGTCTCATATTTCTTGTTCTTCTCATACTGTGCTACAGAAATAACCTCTAGCTGCCAAAATCATTTCCTTAACAGGCACTATTTCTGTATGGCTATAGGTGATAGTTTCAGGAGTTATTTTGCTGCTGCATATTGTGAATGATAAGTATTTCATTCTTCAATGGCAACTGAATCTTTACTATCCTTCAACCCAACCAGATCAGATATCTATCCTAGTCAGTCAAGTTACTATGGCCAAAGTAGCACATAACCGAATCTATTCAAGCCAGTTTAAGCAGAAAGAGATTTAGCACAGGGGATGAGGTGCTTATAAAATTTTGAAGGCTAAGGAAGTAGACTACAGGCTTAGTTTCCAGAAATGACTCCCAAAATGATACTGCAGAACTTGCCCACTAAGTGAACTTTTGTCTCTACCATGATCAGGAAGCTGGGGAAACAAGAAGCTGCCATCATGTTTGCTTGTCCCTCCAAAGCTCTGCCATGATGTGGACCAAGGTGATGAATGCCCTTCTCCTTGCCTTTCAACAGCCGTAAAACTAGGTGTGGTCCTAAGTGACTGGCTTCTCCTATAGCTAATATATCAACACCTCCAAGACACTGTTTTACAGAAGAAATAACAGAAGCATAGCTTTGACCTCACTTGATATCCTTGAATCTCCCAAATCTTATACAGGTAAGTCTGTTTGGTCCAAGCTTTGGAACTAACTGTAATATAATAGAATTCACAGCTTTCTCTCCTGTTGCCTTGAAAAGAAAGTGCCTGTTTCCCCTTTGCCTTCTGCCATGATTGTAGGTTTCCTGAGGTCTTCCTAAACTTTCAGAGATTTAAGAAAATAATGTGGATTCCGCCATCAAATAGGAACAGCTCCAGAGCGCAGTTCCCAGCAAGAGCAATGCGTACAGCGAGTGATCTCTGCATTCCAACCAGGGTACCAAGTTCATTTCAATGGCACTGTTTGGACAGTGGGTGTAGCCCAAGGAGGGCAAATTGCGGTAGAGTGGAGTGCTGCCTCACCTGGGAAATGCAACTGGCGGGAGAATCAGGGACTTCTCTCCTTGGCACTCAGGTTCAGGTACTGCATGTCTCCCATGGCCTTTGCAACCCACAGAGCAGGAGATCCCCACTGGGCTGAAAAGCACCAAGAGTTACCAGCACAGATCTGAGCAGCAGCTCTGGCCAGCGCCACGGGTTGTCAGCACAGAGCTGGGCAGACGTTTTTATTAGCAAATAGAGTACCTGTGGGAAGGAGCTTCCCACTCCCCGGAAAGAGGGGGAGCTGAAAGCAAGGAGACAGGTGATATAACTTGGCGGGTCCCACCCCCACAAAGACCAGCAAACAAAAGCCTTCTTGCTTGAGAGTTTTGCAGCCAGCACATCGGTTTGAGTTTGACCTAGATGATCGAGTTCAGTGAGGGGAAGGGTGTCCGCCATTGCTGAGGTGGTTCTGATCTCACCTGTGCAAACAAAGGCCAGAGGAAGCTTACACAGCAGCTGGACTGAGCCCGTGGCAGCCCAGTGGCACCTCTGCAGGCAGACACAGGACAGATGGCCTCCTCAAGTGGCTCCCTGACCCCTGTATAACCAAAAACATGCCTCACACAGGAAAGCTATGGCTGACACCTAGAAGGTACCCTTCTGGGATGAAGCTACCAGAAGAAAGATTAGGCAACAATCCTTGCTGTTCCACAGCCCCCATGGTGACTCACAAGAAAGCAAGATCTGGAGTGGACCTCCAGCAGTCCTACAGCAGAGGGGCTTGACTATAGAAGGGAAACTAAAAAACAAAAAGAAATAGCTTCAACATCAACAGAAAGGACGTCTACTCAGAGACCCCATCTGAAATCACCAACTTCAAAGATCAAAGGCAGATAAATCCACGAAGATGGGAAGAAACCAGCACAAAAGGATGAAATCATCAAAGACCAGAATACCTCTCCACTTCCAAGGAATCACAACTCCTCACCAGCAAGGGAACAAAACTGGATGGAGAATGAGTTTAGCGAATTGCCAGACAAGCTTCAGACAGCGAGTAATAACAAACTTCTCTGAGCTAAAGGAACATGTTCTAACCCAATGCAAAGAAACTAAAAAAATTGAAAAAAGAATCAATATCGTGAAAATGGCCATACTGCCCAAAGTAATTTACAGATTCAATGCTATCACCATCAGGCTACCAATGACCTTCTTCACAGAACTGGAAAAAACCACCTTAAACTTCATATGGAACCAAAAGAGAGCCCGCATAGCCAAGTCAATTCTAAGCAAAAACAACAAAGCGGGAGGCATCACACTACTGGACTTCAAACTATACTACAAGGCTACAGTAATCAAAACA
>CAUYQU010019564.1:0-25931 GCA_963574635.1 Cheracebus regulus
CCACACTGTCTTCCACAATGGTTGAACTAGTTTACACTCCCACCAACAGTGTAAAAGTGTTCCTATTTCTCCACATCCTCTCCAGCATCTGTTGTCTCCCGATTTTTTAATGATCACCATTCTAACTGGTGTGAGATGGTATCGATGTAGTTTTGATTTGTATTTCTCTAATGACCAGTGATGATGAGCATTTTTTCATGTTTGTTGGCCTCATGTATGTCTTCTTTTGAAAAGCGTCTGTTCATATCCTTCACCCACTTTTGAATGGGCTTGTTTGTTTTTTTTCTTGTAAATCTGTTTTAGTTCTTTGTCAATTCTGGATATCAGCCCTTTGTCAGATGGGTAGACTGCAAAAATTTTTTCCCATTCTGCTGGTTGCCGATCCAACACAATGTATCTACAACCATCCAATCTTTAACAAACCTGACAAAAACAAGCAATGGGGAAAGGATTCCGTGTTTAATAAATGGTGTTGGGAAAACTGGCTAGCCATGTGCAGAAAACAGAAACTGGACCCCTACCTGACACCTTACACTAAAAGTAACTCCAGATAGATTAAAGACTTAAACATAAGATCTAACATCATAAAAACTCTAGAAGAATATCTAGGCAAAACCATTCAGGACATAGGTGTAGGCAAGGACTTCATGACCAAAACACCAAAAGCATTGGCAACAAAAGCCGAAATAGACAAATGGGACCTAATCAAACTCCACCGCTTCTGCACAGCAAAAGAAACAGCCATTAGAGTGACCCGATTTTTAAAAGAACCACTCTGGCTGCTGGGGAAAAAAAAAAAGAGTATAGAATGGCAGAAAAGTGGTGCAGTTGCTGTGGGGGTTTTAAAGATTGGAGAAATGTCAGCATGCCTGTATGTTGATGGGTTACACTCAAGTGGAAAGGGGAAAATTGATGCTATAAGAAAAACAAAGGATGATTTCTGGAGACATGTTCTTGAGTAGGCAAGAGGGGAATGGCTCTTGTATCCATGTGGTGGAGCTAAGAACACAAAGTATTAACCAATAGTCCTAGAGAAAGGCAGAATTTATGGGAACATAAGCAGGTAAATATGATGGTGGGAGCTTGTGGTATTTCTTTCACATCTGCCTCAATACCACAGTGAAGCAGGAAGCAAGACCATCAGCGGAGAGTGAAGATGGAGCAGTGGGTACAACAAATTTGAGGAGAAAACGATCACTCGTACATGAATGCATCTTTAAGCAATCTTTTGAAAAATGCACAAAACTGTACATGTATTACTAAACTCTTGGCTATAGATTTGGTTCCAGAAAGAAAAAAAAAGGCCAGAAAACATTTTTACACATACAGCATATGGAAAGCCATCTGAATACAACAACATGTACAAACGAAGTGATGTGATTTGGCATGTTTCCATGAAGAAATAAAAGCTGTAAGTAATTTCCCTAAATTCTATTGAGATTTGAATCGGGCAAATACCTCTTTATTACTGGAAGTCATCTGAATCTAGGTCATTGCATTAGGAGTGAAATACTGGAGTATAAAACATGTGTCCAGTTGACATGTGTCAACCAATGTGAAACACTAATGAAGGGAACATTATTGTAGGGTCCGTCTCACGCCCACACTGAATCCAGTCACCAACTGCCTTTCTAACTGATTTATGTGTTCTCAAACTTTGGGACTTGGAATTCCCAAGATATTTTTAACCCTCTCTTCTACAGAAACAGCTCAGCCAACATTTCTACTACAGGAAAACATGCTTAGATTACACTCATTTCCACTACAAAATTTTACCAACTGGGTAAGACAATTTGAGGGTACAATATGTAAAGAGTAAGATACCAGCCTGGCCAACATGGTGAAATCTCGTCTCTAGTAAAAATACAAAAATTAGCCAGATGTGGTGGCTTGCACCTGCAATCTCAGCTACTCAGGAGGCTGAGGCAGGAGAATCACTTGAACCTGGAAGGCAGAGGTTGCAGTGAGGCAAGATCATGCAACTGCACTCCAGCCTGGGTGATGGAACAAGACTCTGTCTCAAAGAAAAAGAGTTAAGGTGAATTAAAACCCCAAACATGTTATGCTATTCACTGTTTTTTAACTTGCAATATTTTAAAGCATTATGCCCTTCCTTGGTGTCTTGGAAGCCTGTCCTCCAGTCCACCTTTGATAATACAGTCCAGCATCCTATGGATGGTTGTTGGTGTGCCACTTCAGGCTTTGGAGAGCTAGTGACAAGGAGAAGTAGACACTGCAGACCCAAACACACACAGAGCACTTAACCAAGCAGGGCATGGAGGGAAGCCAGTGGTGCAACAGGCAGGAAGAGGCCACAATTCTTGTTCTCAGCCTTTAGCTCTCCATGGACTTACCTGTGGCCTCATCTTGGAAGCCTAGCATGTTTGTCACCAGATGGAGATGCTAAGCTTTAGAATTTTTATCTGTTATCCATTTGTACCTCCCCTTTTAACTCAGCGGATTTTCACTTTTTTAATATTTTGAGAAGATAAATAGCTTAATTGCATTATTTTTATTATATTGTTTTACATATAGAGTTAAATATGTTATTTGGGTATGATGGTTTTATTTTAATGATATTTAACCTATCTTGTCCTTCCTATTTGTAACATTGTACCATGTTTAGTCATATTTAAAAGACTATATTTTTGCTTAATTTTCTAGTAACTTAATTCTCTTAACTACTTTCTATGACAGCTATATTTATTTGTTTTGTCTTCTTCCTCCTTAACTAGCTGTAGTACTGCTTCTGCTTTGTTAGCATTGCCTAGTAGCTCCCTTATTTCTTCCAGTTTTAACAGCTCCCCATTCCCCTCCACACTCTCAAACTCCCAGCTAAACCCCTCAAGCCAGACAATTGAGGAGATTTAACATCCGCAATTCCTTCCTTGGACAATACGTTTCCTATTCTAGCTGCACGTACTTGCCCAAAGGGAATGGTATTTTGGGTCTCACAACATGCTCAGTAGTGTCCTTCTGCTAGACATTCTGTGATCTAGATCCATGGTCTCTCCTGTATAAAATTAATGCATGGGAACAAGATCTGTGGAGAATCACCGTACAATGGGGGGAGGGCGGCACAAGGTTTCTTTCATATTGTCCCCAAGCTTATTTTAGTTGTGGGGGGGGTGGTCCCAATGTAACATCTCTCCAAAAAAGGAACTACCCTAAAGACCCCACAAAACCTGAAGGTTTGTTGTTGTTATTGTTGTTGTTTTCGAGACGGAGTCTCACTTGTTGCCCAGGCTGGAGTGTGATGGTACAATCTGGGCTCACTGCAGCCTCTGCCTCCTGGGTTCAAGTGATTCTCCTGCCTCAGCCTCTCTAGTAGCTGGGATTACAGGCATTTGCCACCATGCCAAGCTAATTTTTGTATTTTTAGTAGAGACAGCGTTTCATCATGTTGGCCAGGTAGGTCTCAAACTCCTGACCTCAAGTGATCTACCCGCTTCGGTCTCCCAAAGTGCTGGGATTACAGGTGTGAGCCACTGTGCCTGGCCAAAACCTGAAGGTTTTTAAAAAACATAAACTCCTTCAACTTGCCTATAACTGATATGATTAATCTGTTTTCCAAATTTGCTATAAAATTTCTTTGCTTGAGAAGGTAACTCACATGCTTTAGTTTCAAGGAGAAGTGAGCTATGCCAGGAATTATCCCTAATAAGGGTGTGGTTTGGTTTGGTTTTGGTTTGGTTTTTTCAGATAGATACATGATTGATAAATAGAAATGTAAATAATACATTATTGATTGATGTATAGATGATTGACAGATAGTGGGTAAATAAATAGATGATCTATTGATTACATTCAGCTGTACTTTTGCTGGATCCCTTGAAGACCAGAATCTTATGAAGCAGCTGTGGTGTGCTGTGAAGCTCAAAGCCTCACAGGTATATATAAGCTTCCTCAATTCAACTAAAAAAGTCATTTTTTCACAAAGAGGGCCACTCGGTTCAGAGAAGGGCCTGAGGCCAGACACCTGCACTCCTCTGCTTCGTTCCCTCAAAGAAAGCAGGATGCCATTTTGGTTAAAGTTGAGTCTCTAAAAACATCCTGGTAAATGATCAGGGCCTAGCCCATGTCCATGATTCCCCTAAACTAAGAGAAATTTCACAAGTTAATTTTTCTACTTACATTTCCTGAAGAATGTGTTTAAATAAAAATCAGCCTGCCTCAGCTGGGCATGGTGGCTTATGCCAGTGCTCCCAGCACTTTGAGAGGATGAGTCCAGTGGATCGCTTGAGCCCAGGAGGTTGACAGCAGCCTGATCAACACAGTGTGACCCCAGCTCTACAAAACATGTAAAACTTATCTCAGTGTGGTGATGTGTGCCTGTAGCTACTTGGGAGGCTGAGGTGGAAGGACTACTTCAACCCCGGAGGTTGAGGCTGCAGTGAGTTGTGATGGTGCCAGTGCACTCTAGCCTAGGTGACAGAGCAAGACCCTGACTCAAATATAAACACCTCTCTCTCTCTCTCCACCTTCCTGCTTCCTATTCATCAATTCTTTAACATTATCAATGTTATTTCCTTTCCTGTTTAGAGTTCAGCCTGTTTCTTGCCAACATGTATTTAATAACTTTAACCTCCTGTACTTCCCTGCCAAGGTTGTGCATTCTTCTCAGCTAGCTGGCTTGGGGCCTAGAGACTCCTATGTGCCTGCTGACCTTCTGCTTGTCTTAAAGGCCTGCAGGGTCTTCATCTCAAAGTGTTAGGTCACACCCTGCTTTATGTACCTCAGCACAGATGAACCACAGCTAGCTGGTTCTGATTCCCATATTCAACCAGCAGTGAAAGACAAATTCAGCCCTGGGCTTCATGAGGTTTACACTCAGGCCCAGGAGCACTTCTCCAGGGAGCATGGCTCCTCGCAGGCCCAGGAGGTTCCCAGGAGCATTCCATCAAGTAATAGATATTTTTCTCCTAGCATGTGATAGGACATCATCTTACAACTAAGTATATTTTTGCATGCTTTAAGATATTATGCTGGCCGGGCACAGTGGCTCGTGCCTGTAACCCCAGCACTTTGGGAGACTGACGTGGGTGGATCACAAGGTCAAGAGATCAAGACCATCCTGACCAACATGGTGAAACCCCATCTCTACTAAAAAGTACAAAAATTAGCTGGGCATGGTGGCACCCCTGTAGTCCCAGCTACTTAGGAGGCTGAGGCAGGAGAATTGCTTGAACCTGGGAGGCGGAAATTGCAGTGAGCTGAGATTGAGCCACTGCACTCCAGCCTGGCGCCTGGCGACAGAGTAAGACTCTGTCTCAAAAAAATAAAAATAAAAATAAAAATAAAAATAAGATATTATGATACTGAGAAATCCATATTTAGAAAACAAGTTATCTCATTTCCAATTATTGAAGCCTTTCTAATTTTCTTAGAAACAAAAATGAGAGAAAAGAGGGAATTAGCCTACCTAATTTAAGGCCATGGGGAAGGGACTATGACTCAGCTCCCAGGATCAGACGGCTGCTGCTGCCCCCCAAAACCACCTCCTGGAAAGTTACTCTAGAACCTGCAGCTCCCAGTCCCTTACCTTGCTTTGCTGCTTGCAATTGTTTTGCTCTCCTGAGGCTATGTCATCTATGAATCAACAAACAGTAGCTGCAAGATGACAGCTGAGGAAGGAATGCCCAGACAAAATCTTCAGGATGAATAAAAATGAATAAAAATTCACTGAGTCAGGAAAATTAAAAGTAGAATAACCTTCCAGTTGAAGGAGAAAGTCAGATGCCAGAAAAAGCATGCATAATATAATTTATTCTCATTTTTAAAAATAATTTTTAAAAATCTTTATGTGATGGATAGATAGAAATAATAGGCCTAGACCAGGTGTGGTGACTCACTTCTGTAGTCCTAACACTTTGGGAGGCCGATGTGGGCAGATCACCTGAGGTCAGGAGTTCAAGATCAGCCTGGCCAATGTGGTGAAACCTCATCTCTATTAAAAATACAAAAGTTAGCCAGATGTGGTGGCAGGTGCCTATAATCCCAGCTACTCTGGTGGCTGAGGCAGGAGAATCACTTGAACCTAGGAGGTGGGGGTTGCAGTGAGCCGAGATGGCACCACTACACCCCAGCCTGGGGGATAGAGCAAGACTCTATCTGAAAAAAAAAAAAAGGGACTCACTGGGCTGGGCACAGTGGCTCACACTTGTAATCCCAGCACTTTGGGAGGCCGAGTCAGGTGGATCACTTGAGGTCAGGAGATCAAGTTCAGCCCAACCAACATGGTGAAATCCTGTCTCTACTAAAAATACAAAAAATTAGCCAGGTATGGTGGTGCACGCCTGTAATTCCAGCTACTTGGGAGGCTGAGGCAGGAGATCACGCCACTGCACTACAGCCTGGGCAAACAGAGTGAGACTCCATCTCAAAAAATAATAATAAAATAAAATAAAAAAGGATTCACTAGACATTAATATGGGTCATTTGAAATGGTCAAGGAACAGAAATGTGATATGAAAGTCTGGGAGGGGTGGGATGATGGGTGTCCATGATAAAAAGAGAATATATGATGTGATCTTGTTCATAAAAAATTTATATATAAATTAATATACGTGTTTAACATATAAACATGTATTTAATGTAAAACAGATATTTTAAATGGGTGTGTGCATGTATATTTTTATATATAATCCTAAAAATATACATGAAAATAATGATCAACAAAAGGTAAATGATGGTTATCACATGATAGTGGAATTTTAGGTAAACTTGACTTTCTTTTTTTATTTATATATGTAGCTTTAATTATTTAAGATAAGCATATGCTACTTATGTTTTATATACATTTACTTACATATTATAAGTAAATAAACTTTGATGTATGAGAAATATATTTTATAATATCTAATTTATATTTTATATAAAATAAAGCTATTTAATTCTGAAAAAGACAACAACAAAATAAATAGGCCAATGAATGTTGTAAAGGAAAAAAAGTCCCCTCTGCATAGGCCTTATAGTAGAGATTCCAAATTTATTTTTACACATAATTGCCTTATTAAAACTAAGAACTTATTAAACTAAAATGTGGAAAATGTCCCTTTTTAAAAAAAGTTATTAATTTTTTTTGAGATTGGAGTTTTGCTCTTGTCACCCAGGCTGGAGTGCAATGCACAATCTTGGCTCACTGCAACCTGTGCCTTTTGGGTTCAAGAGATTCTCCTGCCTCAGCCTCCTGAGTAGCTAGGATTATAGGCACCCACTACCATGCCAGGCTAATTTTGTATTTTTAGTAGAGGTGGGGTTTCACTATGATGGTCAAGCTGGTCTTGAACTCCTGACTTCAGGTTATCCACCGCCTCAGCCTCCAAAAGTGCTGAGATTACAGGTGTGAGCCACCTCACCCTGATTTTTTTTTTTAATTAAATAGAGATGGGGTCTCACTATGTTGCCCAGGCTGGTTTTGAACTTCTGGGCTCAAGCAATTCATCAGCCTCAGCCTCCCAAAGTGCTGGGATTATAGATGTGAGCCCATGTGCCCAACCAGTAACTGTTTTTGTAAGAATCTTTTTTTACTTGGAAGAGCTTCTAAATCCCTGTTCCAGTTGCCCTGGTTAGCTCCTATTAATAGATGTCAACCGCCTCATCCTCGTAGCAGGTGTTTGATGAAGACTGTTAGGAAGCAAGAATGAGCCCGGCTTAGTTGACAAGGGAAAAGGGAACACACAGTGTTACACTAAGCTGACCTTGAGGCACCATGATCAACCTCCCAGCCACTTGCCCCAAGCCCTCTTACTAGAGGAATTAAAGGTGAAGAACACACAAGATGGCAGGAGGTTAGGGTGAGGGAATTAACAAACAAGTGAGGCAAATACCAGAACAGAGCAGTGGCTGGGTTCTTAAATAAACAAACTTGGGTTTTCTCAAATGTGTCTTTCTATGCAACCTGAAAGACTCAAACTAACACATGTGCCCACTTGAGAATAATTATATTTAATTTTTTAAAACAATTTCATCAAATAAATGTAATAAATCAAGGTAGGAATCTCTATGCCTAGCTTGTATAATTAATTATAAAGAGATATTTATTGTACAGTTTTCCACTGTACAGGTTTCAGAAAAGATTTTAGAAGAACAAATAAAATTAATATCTAAAAACTCAATTTCTTGGCAGGGTGCTCATCCCTATAATCCCAGCACATTGAGAAGCCAAAGTGGGCAGATCACCTGAGGTCAGGAGTTCAAGACCAGCCTTGCTGACATGGTGAAGTTTCATCTCTACTAAAAACACAAAAATATTAGCCAGGTGTGGTCGTACACACCTGTAATCCCAGCTATTTGGGAGGCTGGGGCAGGAGAATCACTTGAACCTGGGAGGCGGAGGTTGCAGTGAGCTGAGATGGCATCACTGCACTCCAGCCTGGGTGACAGAAGCAAAACTGTTTCTAAATAAATAAATACTCTATTTCTTCTAGCTTTATGATTCTTGAGTGACTTGGTATGCTTTGAGTTCCTTAAGTTTCACATACTCTAAGTTATTCTCTGCCTGGATCTGGCTACCTGTCTGGTAATTCATGTGAACACACTCCAGACACAAATAAAGTTTAAGGTGACTATCCTTTGTCAGAGACCATTTAGTTCCTACCGCTGACTGTGTTACTCCTGTGAAAAGCAAAAAGTTCCTTTTCAAAGTTTCCCTTTTTGTTAAAGAACAAATAATAAGTGTTAGAAATATGTTTTCTTTTAAAAACTAACTTCCTGCAAGCTTCCTTGCTTTTTACTAATAACTTTTTGTTAAGCCCTATGTAGCTGTTAAATATAGTAAGGGAATAAGTACATTCTATGTCCTTGTACTTTAAGCAAGTTATTTGTTCTGGCCTATAGCCGGCTCAGACATGTCCAAACATGCCCAGGCATTTCCTTGCTTATAGCCTATACTTCTTCCTTATTTGAAAATGTTATTATTCTCCTAGTTTCTCATAAACAACCCCCTTCCTTACTCTGTTCTCCATGGCACATTTACCTATGTAGGAAAGTTTTAAGTTTTTAGCCAATGGGGATCAGTCTAGATTGTGCAGTCCAGCTCCAGCGAATGGAGACAAGACAGCAGTAAGGACCCAATGCATCAGAGAAAACTTCTGGTTTGCTTTGTTCAATGTGCTCTCGTGGCAATCAGACTTCTGAGAAGCATCCTTTCTGCAGAAAGTAAAATCTCCTTGCTGAGAAAAGTTATTTGTCTGAGCACTGGTTCTTCTTTTCAGCACCAAGGAACAAGCATTTGTTTCCAACCTTCCTTTCATTAAAAAAAATTAGAAAACAGGGGCTGGGTACAGTGGCTCACGCCTGTAATCCCAGAATTTGGAAAGGCTGAGGCAGGCAGATCACCTGAGGCTGGGAATTCGAGACCAGCCTGACTAACATGGAGAAACCCCATCTCTACTAAAAATACAAAATTAACCAGGTGTGGTGGCACATGCTTGTAATCTTAGCTACTCAGGAGGCTGAGGCAGGAAAATCACTTGAACCTGGAAGGCGGACGTTGCAGTGAGCCAAGATCTTGCCATTGCAGTCCAGCCTGAGCAACAAGAACAAAACTCCATCTCAAAAAAAAAAAAAAAAGTAAAGAAAAATGTAAGACTGAGAAGTGAACACTTGCTTGAGAACAATGTTATATTGTTTATCTTCTTGTTTTCCCTGAAGATCCCCTCAGGAAGATGTGGATAGCAACTTAGTGCAACTACCCTAAGACCGGGTAGGATGACAAGAATTCAAGCTGAGCAGCATAGAAAGGGAATAGAAGAAATTAGTGTAGCTACCCATATTACACTGCATTGTTAGCGTGTCCACCTTTAGAAGGGAGGTCAGCACCCCATTATCTGGAAAAGAGTGACAAGAACCAAGGAGTGAGGTCAGTGAGTACTAGGAGAAGGACAGAGGACAAAGGCAATTGTGTCTGAGGATTAAATGCCTGGGCTTTATTCCAAAGGGTCCTAATTCAGCACAAGGAAGGGAACGACTGTGTGGGGCAGCATGACGTGCTCAGAAAATGCTGCAGGCTGTTTCCTGCAAAAGAGGAACATTATACCTCAGCCAGTCATCACCAGGCCGTTGTAGGAGAGGGATCTCTGCCTGGCTAGTGCTTAGAGTCGTCACACACCAAGGATTTGGTCACATTCAGATAATCACATGACTCATTTCAGGACATGTGTGAACCAAGAGCTGGTCAGGGAAGAAAACGCTCTTATGGCTAGATTGTGGAACCAGGCAATGCTTCACTGGAGCAACTCCAGCAGGGAGAGAGCAGTGTGGGCATCTTGTTACAACTGTTTACGACTTGTAATGCCCTGTCATTTCCCTTTCCTTCTAGGGAAGTGGCTCTGGGCCAAGCTGCATGCGCTCAGTGTAGCCTCTGGTTATTTATGTTCACAGGAAACCAGGATAGACACGAGTGGTCTCCTGACAAGTCAGATGACAACCTCCAGCGGTATGCGTTCCAGCCCTACTTCTAATTTATATGTTCATAATTTGAAATTGGTGTAGTTGACCTGGAGGATGTCCCCTGCTACAAACAGTAAGGAGATAAATATTCTCCTATATTACATTCATATGGTTTTCTTATGAACCAGGGCATGAGCTCCATAACAATTGGTCCTTGAGTCTGTTGCCAGAGAGTCTCCATATAAGTTATGTTAAAGCTAAAAGTATTTGTCTTTGATAGTCTCCAAAACTAAACTCTGAAGTTTAACCTAAAATAACTACTTACTATAAATTAATTTGATTTGTTATCTAGAAGTACATTTTTCTGCTAATTTGTCCTGGAAAATATCCCAGAAAAGCAACCCCAAAGCTGTGAAACCCATCTCTTCCTCTTCAACTCTGCCACCTTCTGGTTTTTCATGCTTCTTGATTGGACTATTGCAACAGCATTTATGAGTCTCTGTGCCTCCCATCTGTCTCCTCCCAGCTACTTCCAGTGAACCCATTCAGCTCACACATATGTGTCAGAATATGCAGCTGTACACCAGGAACACAGAACAGACCACCACGGGAGCTGGCTTTCAACCCTGGAATCTACTCAGGCCACTTCCTGTGCCCATGTATTCCAATTTGATATGCTTTGCTCTTGCCTCTGCCTCCTCTAGGTCACTGACTCTAGTGCTGATGGTTCCCCGTGGACATTCTACCCCAGTTCATTATCTCTCCCAGGCACAATCCTGGTAGTCACCTAGTTCTAGCATTCTACTCATAGCACTTGGGTCCAGGAGACTTGTGATCCTCCCACACCAGTCGTTCAGTACCCAGTGATGGACCAGGGGAAGAACACTAATCTATCTATCTACTCCATTCTCTAAGTTGAATCTAGATTTAATCTAGTTTCAAATCTAATCAGCCTCTAAATTGAAGCTAGGTTCACCTTTCTTAAATGAAATGCTTATACTGTCTCTCCCCTGCTTAAACGTTTTGATTGGCTCCTATGGTCTTCAAGATAAAGTCCAAACTCCCTATTGGCAAATACAGCAGTTAAAGTCGTTCATGATATTGCTCCAAACACCCTCTCCAGCTGACTCATGACTCCCCCATTGCCAAAATGCATGACTTTCGCCTTCACCATTGTAATACACTGGCATTTCCTCTGATGTACCGTGATTTCCCACCTCTGATATGCCCCCTTTCTGGAATGCTCTTTCTTGTATTATTTAACAAGTAAATTCTAACTCAGTCTTCAAAATTAAATATAAATGTTTTCTTCTCCAGAAAACTTTTCTTTTTTCTCTTGATTTTTCTGTTGAAATTTCAGGCCTTGTACAGCTTGGTTAGCCCCCAGTATTGATATTCCTGGGCCAGGGCACCTGCAGACATTACATGCCCATCAAGAAGCTGAACAGCAAGGTGATGAAAATCAAAGTTTTACTCATTTGCAACCCCCTGATAAGGGGCAGATTCTGCCAGACTACTGACTTTTGACGATGTTCTAATTTCCCTGACCATGATCTTTGCCTACCTCTTCACACATTCTGTTCCTTGCATGCTCTACTTAATCAGTACTTAACTATCCCAGTTCCCTGATCACACTGTCTTTCAATTTCCTATGTCTTTGCAAATGCTGTTCCCTTTTACCCTTCCTTTGCCAACTCATCCATCTGGCATACTCCTATCTATCATTCAAATTATTGCTTAGGACACCTTCTCCTAGATGCCTGCTGGCATCTCTTCTATTCTGCTTTTCTTCCTTCCCCAAAATAATCCCTCCCTCTTCTGTACTGGAGTGGTGGGATACTAGCATGATTTCTAAATTCAGATTAACCTGAGTTCATCTCCCAGCTGTACCACTTAGTCAGTATGTGGTCTTGAACAACGTATATAATCTTTCTGGGTCTCAGTTTTCTGATATGTAAAAGTTTCCTGATAGACAATAATACTATCTAGCCCATAAGATAGTTCAAATTAAATTGTATAAAGAATACACAGTACTTAGAACAGATTCAGACACATAGGAAGTAACTTTCCCATTGGTCATATGACTTTGGGTTATAATTATTTATTTAGGTTCACTCTACCCCAGTAGAATGGCAGCTGCTTAAGAGTAACAACCATATTTTATTCATCACAGGGCCCAGTGTACAGTAAATGTGGGCTCTGAACTGAACCTAATAATGGTATAAAATATGTATATCATCATTCATTACAATTCAGTGCAATTTAAATGCAGGGAATTTTAAATAACAACTCATAGGGACAGCTGTGCTAACTGCAATTACAGATCATCTTCCTGCGGCCTTTTAAAAACTTCCTGTTTCTATATGGCTTAATACCAGTCATTCAACAGTTATCTATCAAATGCCTGTTATGTGCCAAAGCAGTGGAAATACCTTAGTGAATGTTGGCAGCCCAATGAGAATGGGCTAATACAGCTGGTTTACTTGTTCATTTCTTTTCTAGGGCCCACACCTCCAGAAAAGAAAAAAACAGTTGTATTAGCCCATTCTTGCATTTCTATAAAGAAATGCCTGGGACTGGGTAATTTATAAAGAAAAGAGATTCAATTGGCCCACAGTTCCACAGGCTGTACAGGAAGCATGGCAATATCTCCTTCTGAGGAGGCCTCGGGGGGCTTTCACTCATGGCAGAAGGCAAGGTGGGAGCAAGTGTTTTACATGGCAGGAGCAGGACTGAAAAAGAAGGGGGAGGGGGAGGTGCTACACACTTTTTTTTCTTTTTTTCTTTTTTTTTTGAGACGGAGTCTGGCTCTGTCGTCCAGGCTGGAGTGCAGTGGCACAATCTCGGCTCACTGCAACCTCCGCCTCCCCGGTTCAAGCGATTATCCTGCCTCAGCCTCCCAAATAGCTGGGATTACAGGTGTATGCCACCACGCCCAGCTAATTTAGTAGAGACAGGGTTTCACCATGTTAGCTAGGATGGTCTTGCTCTCATGACCTCATGATCCACCCGCCTTGGGCTCCCAAAGTTCTGGGATTGCAGGCATGAGCCACCATGCCTGCCCTACACACTTTTAAACAACCACATCTCACGGTAACTCACTCATTCACTCACTATCCTGAGAACAGCACCAAGGGAATAGAGCTAAACTATTCATGAGGACCCACCCCCTGTGATCCAGTCACCTCCTACCAGGCCCCACCTCCAACACTGGGGTTTACAACTGAACATGAGATTGGGGAGGGGACACAGATCCAAACTATGGTTACTGTAAATGTCCAATGGTTCCACCTGGCCTGCTCCCTAGACAGAGCCAATTTATCAAGACAGGGGAACTGTAATGTCAAAAGAGTAATTCCCACAGAGCTGGCTAGTTGAGAGTCCAGAGTTTTATTATTACTAAAATCAGTCTCCCTAAGCATTCGGGGATCAGAGTTTTTAAGAATAATTTGGCAAGTATAGGCTTGGATAGTGTGGAGTGCTGATTGGTTTGGTTGAAGATGAAATCACAAGATTGAAGTGAGTTCTTGCTGACCTCTGCTCCTGGGTGGGATTGCAGAACTGGTTAAGCCAGATTATTTGTAGGTCTGGGTGGTGTCATCTGCTGCAGAATGCAGGGTCTGCAAAATATCTCAAACACTGATCTTAGGTTTTGCAACAGGGATATTATTCCCGGAAGCAATTTGGGGAAGTTCAGACTCCTGCAGCCAGAGGCTGCATAGCCCCTAAACTGTAATTTCTAATCTTGTAGCTAATTTGTTAGTCTTACAAACACAGACTAATCTTTAGGCAAGAAGGGGTTTTTCGGGAAAGGGCTATTATCAATTTTGTTTCAGAGTTTAGACTATAAACTAAATTCCTTCCCAAGGCTAGTCCAGCCTACACCTAGGAAGGAACAAGGACAGCTTAGACGTCAGCAGCAAGATGGAGTCGCTTAGGTCTGATCTCTATCACTGTCATAACTTCCTCAGTTATGATTTTTGCAAAGGCGGTTTCATTACCAGCTTATACCATAAAGTCCTGCTGGGACTCACGGCGGGATAGCATGCGAAATGCCCCTGGAAAACTTCGGAGAAGCAACTAACCAAAGTCAGAGAAAGAAAATTCTCTGGAGTCAGAGAAAGGAAATCCTGCTGGAATTAGGAGACCAGAGCCTTTTCGAAGTGTACCCTTTACCCACTTACCCACTAAGTGATCGACCTGATGCCCAGAGGCACCCCTTGTCCAGAGACATCCTGTGCTAACTTGCTCTTGCATTGCTATAAATACCTCAGACCAGGTAATTTATAAAGAAAAGAAATTTAATTGGCTCACACTTCTGCAGGCTGTAAAGGAAGGATGCATCTGCTCAGCTTCTGGGGAGGCCTAAGGGAACTTTTACTGAAGATGAAGGTGAAGCCAGAGGAGGCATTTAACATGGCAAAGACAGGAGCAAGAGAGAAAGTGAGGGGGGAGGTGCAACACATTTTTAAAGGACCAGATCACTAAAAACTCATGCACTACTGAGAGGATGGCACCAAGTCATCAGGGATCCACCCACATGACCCAAACACCTCTCACCAGGCCCCATCTCCAACACTAAGGATTATACTTTAACATGAGATTTTATGGGGACATATATTCAAACTATATCACACACTTGGTACTATGAAGGACAGTTTCTGAACAGCAGTGCCTTGGGGTCTTGGGCACCACTAACTTCCTTACAGCATTACTCCCAGAAGGATATTCAGCCCTTAGAAGCTGAGATAGATCAAGGCAAATAGATTATAAAAATCATAAGATGCCTGGGGCCATGCTAACTAGAGCCTCTGAGGCCTGCGAGAATTGACTGCAGTAAATCTTCCTGTCTTATCCAACCACATATCTCTTCTTGGAAGGATCCAGGTTTTCTTCGAATCACCCATTAAAATTATTCATTCATAAATTATTTTTATTATGGTCTAAAAGCCTTTAAATTCAGTTTGCATGTAACCCATGCTTTTCATAGAAAACATTCTGAGGTAATCTCTAAATTCTTTATTAGACATCTACTGAGGTGCCATGGTCATTATCACTAACCCAAAGGTTTTCATATCTTGACTTTTTAAATTCTTTGTCTCCAATCTTATTACACACTAAGTTTTTCCACACCTGAAGGTTTATTTATATAGTGAAGTAATCTGGGGAAGGGTGTAAATATACTGAAGAGTTGAAAAGTTAACAGAATCCCTTATCAGACGTTTAAATGGCTTCTAGACATAGTTCAACTGATTCCATTCTGGAATTTCCAAACTGTATAGCAGGGGTCCCTTCCCTTGTCTGAGCATCACGCTAGGGCATGTTCAGGGCAGTTCTCTTTAACTCACCCTTTTTTTCCTTTCCAAAGTACTGAACTACAGTACTTTGCCCCTGCTCTCACTAACAGAATATAATTCCAGGTGTTGAATTTGAATTCATTGGAAAAGGTTAAGGGCTCTGATTGTCTGGCAGAACTGAGTTTGAATTTTAACTCTGCCACTAACTAGCTGTGTTACCTTGGGTAATTTACTTCACATCTCTAGACCTAGCTTCCTCATCTGAATAGAGTTGTTCTAAAGATTGCATAAGATAACATATGTGAAAAGCATAGATCGTTTTAATAACCAAGAATCTTTCTGTTTTACGTGTATTAACTCACTTATCCCTTATAAGACGACCATCTCATGGGACACTTAGGGATATACGTCATGTCACTATTTTCCAGGGACTTCACATTTCCCCTACATGGTACATTCTGTACTTCCGAGTCACAAGGCCAGCTTTCTTACCAAGGCCAGCCTTGAGGTGCTAGTAGCTCCAGGCATACAGCCCTTAAACCCTTCTGAATGAAGCTTTCAACATGCTCCACACAGCTGTTTCCCTGAGATAGGCAGCCTGCAGCTCTTTGCACTAGCTGCAAACGTGTCTCTGCATTTTAGTCCAACAGAGCTGGCTTTGCTGACATCAAGGACGTGGTGCAAAGCACAGCTCTTTAGTTTCCAAATGAATGAAAATGACATATTGAAAGCAGGGCTGGCCGCAGTGTCTAGCTGGAAAACAATAATGACTCACAGGAAGGACAAAGACTGAGTAAGCACCAACGAAAGGCCACTCATCCCTTCATTAATATCACTTGGGAAAATATGGTCTCACTATGGAACAACCAAAAACATATGGACAAAAATCTCCTGGGCTTTTGAGCATAGTCTAATTCCCATCTGGCTCATAAATTTCCTAACTTCTAAATTAATTACAGTAGGAGCTGGAAGAGAATAAACAGTGGCCATAAATATTAGAAATTTTACACGTGGCATGCATCTGCATCACGAATAGCATTGCTAATCAGTTGTGAAATGACTATTAGACAGCTTTGATAAGAGTATTTCTTATTAGTCTACATGTTAGACCACAAAAATACTCCACTAGCAACAAAAAGACATTGAATCTTCTTTACTACAGCTGTATATTGTCAGAGGTCTGGACAGAAATCTAAAAAACATATAAGAATAAATATTTATTGTGATACTCCTTCCTTGTTTAATATATTGACATGATAATACATGTTTTAATGCCATGTAATTTTGGCATATCTTAAATATAAAAATGTCCACTTGATTCATTTTCCCATTGATTCATTATTTTATGGCTAATTATTCAATATACTAACAACTATATTTCTGCAACCAAAAACATCTTGAATTTTAATGCTAGTAAATGTTAAGATTTTGAACTAAAAATACTGTTTACGCAATATTCCTGAGAATAAGTGTCTTATGACACATAAGCCTTTTTTCCAATTGATTCATTATTTTTATGGCTAATTATTCAATATATTAACAATTATATTTGTGCAACCAAAAACATGTCTTGAATTTTAATGCTAGTAAATGTTAAGATTTTGAACTAAAAATACTATTTACATAATGTCCGTGAGAAAAAATATTCAGGCAAAAGGCTCTGGTGAATCACTTTCTTGGGGACCTTGCAGGAATTGCCAACAAGATTTGAGAGCCATAAAGGAAATATCTAAAATATTAGAGGCTGTGTCTCAAAACATCTTGTATTAACTGAATCAAGGGCTTATTAACCAGAATCAAGCATTCTTAGAAGACAACTTTGTCTATATTTTTAATGTTTTTGGCTCTCCAGCATTGAAGCCCCTTAGCTATGCATGAGAAACCTCATGAGGCAGAGCCCACCTCCCACTCTAGAAGCTGAACATTCCAGGTACTAGCTTGCCCAGCCTCTCTTGCAGCTAGGATGCTAGCATGTGGCTTTGAGTCATCTGATTGGATGCATTCCCCTCACATTTTGAACCACAGGGAGTCCATTCTGGCAAGGGTAACAGCAGGGACAGAAGCTATATTCATTTTGCAGAAGCAGCAGGCATAGCAATTCTAGCGGCCACCTCTAGTGCCAGCATCAGGCTGGAAGTAAGACAAGCTGTGGTGTCTGTGCCTATTGGCAGAGGTGTTGACATCTTCCTGGGATACTTCTGTCACATGATGTTGGTCATAGTGCCAGTCTCCATAGCCTCCAAGCCCAGTTCTTTACCATTTTTCTCAGGGATATCAATATTCTTTAATAAATTCTATCACATGAGAGCAGAATCCTGATTATTTCATTGCTTTTACTTTAAAAAGTATTGGACTTTTCTTAAAAAAATGAATATTTTAAAATGTTCAATATTTACTTTTAAAAATATTTACTCCAGCTATATACTACAGCTTGGGAAATGAGGCAGTTTCTGAAGAAGCCAAAATAATGCATATGCTAATTAGTTAAGAGAGAAAAGGACACAGAAATACAAGTTTTGCAATGGCAAGGCAATTGTCAGCATTGTCAGTGCAAAAACATGTGCTGCCAGTTTGGAGTATCCTCACTTTAAATCCCAGAATGTACTTTCGAGGAGGTAATGACTATGTATTAATATTCAAGGTGCATCATTTAACTGTTTTCTCTTACCCCTGCAGTCCTCATACCATACTGTAGCTTCCAGCCTGTTCTTTCTCCACAGCTGACTGACCCACTGAAGATATGTGGCTTTGGGAGAAATTCCCACCTACTGAGAACATCTTGGAAATCCTAGGTCAGGCCAGGGGGCAGTGGCTCACACCTGTAATCTCAGCACTTTGGAGGCCGAGGTAGGCGGATGACCTGAAGTCAGGAGTTCGAGACCAGCCTGGCCAAGATGGTGAAACCCCATCTCTACTAAAATTACAAAAGCTAGCTGGGCGTGGAGGTGTGTGTCTGTAATCCCAGCTTCTTGGGAGGCTGAGGCAGTACGATCTTGAAGACAGGAGGCAGAGGTTGCAGTGAGCCAAGATTGCGCCATTGCCCTCCAGCCTGAGCCACAAAGCAAGACTCTGTCTCAAAAAGAGAGAGAGAGAGAGAAAGAAAGAAAAGAAAAGAAAAGAAAAAGAAATCCGGCCGGGCGCAGTGGCTCACGCCTGTAACCCCAGCACTTTGGGAGGCCGAGGCAGGTGGATCATGAGGTCAAGAGATCGAGACCATACTGGCCAACATGGTGAAACCCCGTCTCTACCAAAAACACAAAAATTAGCTGGACGTGGTGGCACGCACCTGTAGTCCCAGCTACTCGGGAGACTGAGGCAGAAGAATCACTTGAACCCAGGAGGCGGAGGTTGCAGTGAGCCGAGATTGTGCCACTGCACTCCAGCCTGGCAACAGAGCAAAACTCCGTCTCAAAAAAAAAAAGAAAGAAAAGGAAAAAGAAATCCTAGGTCAATCTTATGGCCCCATTGAACTTTCTCTCATTTTGTTAATTCTCTTTCTACTTTCTTGTCAGAATTCTTTACTACAATTTTGCTTCTTTAAAGAAGATCCTTAACAATGTATTGTACACAGTACTTGAAAATTGCTGAGAGAGTAGATTTCAGATGTCTCACCACAAAATAATAAGTAGGTGAGATAATATATATGCTAATTAGTTTGATATAGACATTCCACAATATATACAAAGATCAAAATATCACATTGTACACCATAAGTATATATATATATATATATATAATGATTTCCAATAAAAATAATTATTTTTTTTTAAAAAATGAGAGTCTACTGCATTTCAACCTAATTCTTAAGAAATAAAATCGTAGCAGTGACTTGTGCATGTGTAGATGGTTCCAGCTGGAGTTGGCCAAATATTATCTCTCACTAACATTAAGGAATTTCTTCTTCCTATAATTCTGAAAGAAAAGAAAATCATCTGAGAAAATTATATCCATCCTATTCCCAGAAAGTAGTGTCACTTTAACAAAGATTTTTTTTTGCAGGGGGGGGGAAGGGAAAGAGTGTCACTCTGTCACCTAGACTGGAGTGCAGTGGCACGATTGCAGCTCACTGCAACCTCCTCTTCCTGGGTTCAAGGGATTCTCTTGCCTCAGCCTCCAGAGTAACTGGGACTACAGGCACGAGACATAGCGCCTGGCTAACTTTTTTGTATTTTCAGTAGAGACGGGGTTTTACCGTGTTAGCCAGGATGGTCTTGATCTCCTGAACTTGTGATCCACCTGCCTCAGCCTCCCAAAGTGCTGGGATTACAGGCATGAGCCATCATGCCTGGCCTAACAAAGTATCTTAACAAAGGGCTTTTAATAATTAACTTAATAATTTCATTTAAAAATGTTTCTCTTACTAAGTGAAAAGGTTATTCAGGACCTGGGTGATTCAGAGTGGTTGTGTTCTATATACTGCTTTCCAAATCAAGCATCTATGATATTTTGAACACATCTTTTTTTTGGAGATGGAGTCTTGCTCTGTCACCCAGGTTGGGAGTGCAGTGGCATAATCTTGGTTCACTGCAACCTCCACCTCCCAGGTTCAAGCAATTTTCCTCCCTCCGCCTCCCAGGTAGCTGGGATTACAGGTACTGCCACCATGCCCTGCAAATTTTTGTATTTTTAGTAGAGACAGGGGTTCCACCATGTTGGCCAGGCTGGTCTTGAACTCTCAGCCTCAGGTGATCCACCCACCTCATCCTCCCAAAATGCTGGGAGCCACTGTACCCAACTGCATTTTGAACGTATCTACTTATTGAAGGAGAAGCCAAGCATTAGAGAAATTCACTAACTTATTCACAGCACGCAGCTGTGTCCCATGTGGAACTGAATGGTTGGGACTCAAAACCAGGCATTAGACTTCAAAACTCATTCTTTTCCTCAATGCCTGCCACCTCCAGAGCCGAGAGCCATTTCTATGGGAAACTGTTCCAACTAGAGCCCAAAGGACAGCCCTAGCCGACCATGGTGCTTTTGTTATACCCATCTCTGGTCTCCATGATTGAACAGGATTGGGTAACTGACCCCAAAAGAAGCCATTCCACAGATTGGTAAGCAGCCTGTGAGATGGCCTAGCACAAAAACTTTTGACTCAACAGAGGTGATCTGAGTCAACCAGATTCTAGCTGAGTCTTGTTGCTTCTAACCAAGAGACTCCAGTTGACTCAATCTTTCTGGAGATAATTGTATACACTATTCTGATTAACTGATTGCATAGAATAAACTTGTTCAACTTTCTATTTCACCACTCTTATGAAAACATGTCCTAACAGAACAAGATATAACATGTTTGGAAGTTCCCAGTCTGCTTAACTTCTGATAAAATTTTTCTTTTAGAAATACTTGTTCCTTCAATTCCTTGGCCCCACACAGTCTGGGTCCTCTATTTGTTGGTGCCTTCTTCCTCTATGTTCTAGGCAATATGCTGAGTGCTTTATATACATTATTTTATTGAAGGCTCATGACAATCCCATAAGGTAAACGCTATCCCCATTTTACAGATGGAGAAAGTGCGGCACAGGGAGAGAGTGTTGATTTGGATCAGGATTGTGGTAGAGAAGGGAAGAGGGCAAATTACAGACATATTTTGAAAGCAGAACCCACATGGCCTGGTTGCTGAATTAGATGTGGAAGTGAGGGAAGGGAAGAATCAAGGATGATGCTTAAGTAACAGGGTGAATTGTGCTGCCATTTGTCCAGCCTACAGGTCATCTCTAACTCGATATTCCAGAAGCATCTCAAGATCAACATGTCTAAAACGGAATTCATCATTTTTTCCACAAGACCTTCTCCTTTTGCAAATATTTTCTTCTTCAAGTAATTTCATCATCACTGCTATTAGTGGTAGGTACTTTACAGGAAGGGATACAAATGAAAGAAACAATAAAAACTATAGTAAAAATTTTCCTAGAATTTCAAATTGTTTTCTCCCAACTTTTTCATTTGTTTACTAGGATTTGAGCTCCCTCATTTAATCATAAGCTTCTCAGGAACAGAGCTTGTGTCTGTGATTAGACCTAACGTTTATTGAGTATTTTCTAAAGGTCAGGGTTTGTGCTAAAGCACTTTGGCTGCATCACCCACATAACTCTCCTAACAGCCTCATGAGGCATGGTGGTTAAGAGTAAGGTTAGACTGCCTGGGTTCAAATCCTTTCTCCGTTGTGTGATTTGGAGCAAGTTATTCAACTTTTCTGTGCCTTGGTTATCACGTGGTACTCTGAGAGTATAGAGGAAAGACATCTAACCCAGAGAGATGAGATGAAAGAAGGCTTTCTAGAATGGAATGAAATGCCGAGCTAAATCTTTATTTGCAGAGCTATTAGGGGAAAGATGTTGCAGGCAGAGAGAACAGCTGATGTGAAGGCCAGGAAGTAAAGTGAAACATGGAGCTTTTGATAACTGCCAGTGCAATTTATCAAGTGCAGAAAAAGGGAGATGAACGTAAATGTTTACAATCACCAGGCAAGTAAGATAAATAAGTGAGGCTGGTCAGGGTAAGACAATGTGAAGACGTGGGTTCCCAAGGCAAACTACTGAGCCCAGCACTCACCTGAAGGGGCCACCTCTACTGAGGTAACACTCTCCTGACTCACCAAGCTCCAATACACTGCTTATACTGTCTGGAAGCTCCTTAACTTGCTGTATATTCCACCTAGAAATTGTTTTGCAAGGCTGGCTCCTGAACATCATTTCAGCTCAAATGGCATTTGAAAGATGCCTTCTCTGATTACCACCCACATGCCAGCTCTAGACCTGCCAGTACTCCACTCTATCTTATTTCTTCTGAGCACTTACTATTATGTGAAATTATTTTGTTCATTTGTTTATGTGTACATTTGGGGTCTCTGTTTAATTGTATGTTGGGTATATAATATAAACTTTTTTGAAACAGGAAAGTTTTCCAACACCTATGACAATAGCTGACACACAGAAGCTCAACAAAGCCCATTTATTAATTTTGAATAAGCAAGTGATGGTTTTATTGTACACTTACTCCATTCCAGGTTCTATGGACTACAGTGATAGATCTGTCAATATCAGAACATAGGCAGTAGCTAACAACACAGAAATGTGTGAGAAAACCCAGGACATATGTGTGGAGCCAAAAGATAACTGATCAAGAGAAATTCATTGTAGGCCAAAATATACAAAGAAAAACCCCAAAGAGACTGATCAGGATAGCAAGCAGAGGATCCAGGAAAGAAGTGGTATCACAGAAGCCAAAGGAAAACAGAATCTACGGTGTTAAGTCAAGACTTTATAAGATAATCTGCTTCTGACTGATTATCAGGTATAACAGATACCTAGATATCTAAAGACATCACTCATTGCCGTTTCTCACTGTGCCCATTTAGGGATCTCTCTACAGAAAGCCTCACCTATATATTTACCATCTGTCTGAGTTTCCTGTGATATATCCCAATAGTGATGCCATGTCTGTTCTCTTTTTACCTTATTCAAATAAACTTTCCTACATTTTCATCTTTGGTAAACAAATTTCCATTTATATACCACTACTCTGCCTCTCCTATAAAATTATTTTTAACAAGACAGAATCTACCATACTTATATTCTGATCCTGATCCTGTTCCCCAGCCATCAAAATCTTGATAGTATCATGAGTCTGTAGTTTTCAGCCTGTGTTAAGTAAGGGTTGAAGCCATAAGCATCCTACCTGGCCCCCTTCTTAGCAAAAACAAATATAAATTTATACATAAATATGTGTGTGTGTGTGCGTGTGTATATATACATATATACATATATATATATACACATATATATATACACACATATATATGTTTTTTAGAACTTACAATCACCTAATATATGTGCTAAAAAAAAAAAAAAAAGTCAGAGTTCAGGAAATGTGTAGTGACCAGAATTCAGACAGAGGGAAGATACATGTGATATTCTAACAGGGTGTCGAGGGAAGGTTTCTATAATAAGGTGATATTTGAGCAGCAATCCAAAGGACATAAGGGAGTAAGCCTTGTAGATTTGTGGGGGGTAGGCGGGAAATGCTCCAGAGAGAGAGACAAAAAGAACAATAAGGTCAGTGTGTCTAGTGGAGAATAAGCAAAGGAGACAGCCATAAAAGATGAAGGGTTAGCAAGACAGACTCAAGAAAGCAGCACCTGCCTTCAACTGAGGAATTCTCCAAGTCTGCCTAAGAAGTAGTAGTGCATCCAGATAGTGTCTGGAATGCAGCAGGTGCTCAGTAAACATTTATTCAATGAAAGAATCCCCAAGATGGACAGAGAATTCTTTTGAGAACAAGCCCTCGGGATCCCAGGTGACTAAGTTCATCCTTAACTCAGGCAAGTTTAGCATTTGATTATATTTAATTTAGTGTTTTCTCTAGACCTCTTTTCCACCAGATTATCTCTTACTTGCTAGAAAATATTAAATTTATTTAAGATATGGGTCATGTTCTTTATTTTTATGATTCTGAGTCCAGTGCTAGCACTCAACAAACAGTTGTTTGATTGAATAAAATAAAATACAAAGTAGTAGAATATAGGCATAGCATGAAGAGAATGAAAGAAGAGGTGGTTGGTTATCTCTGGGTGAGGGTATTAGAGATCATTTGCATTTTTGAAACTTTATGTTCCTTAAAAATTTTCTATAATGAGCATGTTTTCTGTTACAATTTAAAATAACATATTAGAATACTAAAATGTACCAGATGTTAAAGGCAGTGAAATCCATCTCCATTAACCCTTGTTCAAGGTCCGTACAGAGGAAGCATCTGAGCCTCAATTTAATTGTTGGTTGGCTATAAGTATAAAAGACTCTTAGAAAATGCCAGCTCTCGTTTTTCTACACAGAGAACTGACCATTAAGACAATAGAAGTAATTATATAGACACTATCCTACCAACACTCTAAAATGCTCTTGCAAACATATGTTTCAGCAAAGTAAACCACAAAAAGCAGTGGTAGTACATTTCATCAGAACTGTGTCTTCTCGTAAACAAGCCGTCCTTGCCAAGGCTTACTGAACATTTAACTGACTCTTGTAGTTATCCAAAATAAAATGATGAGTTTCTGTATTTCTTTAGCAAAATCTCCATTAGAAAGAAGAGAGTGCCAAAGACAGACAATGCTCACTTTTAAAAACAGATGCTTGTAAGAATGAATCAGAAGGCCTAGCCCTTCTCAATGAATCTTCAGAGCTATGTGCATAAGACTTAAACACTAGAAAAAGTCATTTGATGAATGAAGAACTGGAGAAACATTTCAGGGGACTACTGATACTGTTTCAAACAAGGTGAGCTTTTTGACTAAAATGAAGTACCATGAGACATAGGAATAGGTGAATGGCTCTAATGCATCCCAAAGGATAGCCTGACTTACCTCTGTCTATAAGTTTAAACTCGTGTGCTCTAGACTGACCACAGAACAGAAAGGACAGAAGACGAATCACTCCTCTAAGGTCAGAGTTCACCTCCACCAAATCCCTGAATGTAATCTGTGACCCACCAAAACCATTAAAAGCTCTTAGATGGCTCTAGTCTATTTATCTCTCTGGCCTCAATCATTGCTCACTAAAGGTGATGGCACTTGCTGGTAGAACTCCTAGAGATGTGCTTAATATCTCCTTTCTGGCTAGATTCCTTATTTCTGACTCCTTCCAGATATTCTTGGGCTAAAAGTCTAGAATTTGGTGTTCAATCAAAAATAGCTGTAAGTGTACATTTTCCATTGACTTTCACTCTAAAGCTGAAAGTGAGTACCTGAGACTAGATTGCTTTTTTCCCTTGTATGCCTCTGTCCTTAGTCACTAAGCTCACTTGCCTGCCCCCATCCTAGACTCTGAAGCCAATATAGATCCTAAGTCAAGTGACCTGATCCATCCCAACTACCCAAGTCTGGTGGTTCAGTGACTCGGCAGCAAGATTGCCCTGCTGATAATCCTGCTGTTCCTATAAACTGCAGCCCTAATTATGGGCTCTCTGTCCTATTTTATTGCTGTGCTATTTGCTCTTTGTTCGGAGAATTGTTTGGAGAATTTATCTGTGTAAGGCCGGTTGCCTTGCTGGGAGCTCGGACGCACACCCCCCACCTTTTTTTTCCTTTTACAAGCCCCGAGCAAGCTCAGACATGCTTGGGCATGTTCCCTTCTCCCTTGCTCGCACAGCCTGGTCTTCCCTTAAAGAGCCCAGTATGCAAACAAGGTGCTGCAACCATAGCTTCTTAATAACCAATAGCAGCTGAGTCTTAACAACCAATAGCAG
>CAUYQU010019565.1:0-66338 GCA_963574635.1 Cheracebus regulus
AAAGTGGATCACTGTTCCTTGGTTTGTAAACCTATTCACCTCTTCAGTACCAGAGATATTGTTTACCCCTAACTTCTTTAAGGAGAACTGAAGTTTTTTATCATCTGTTGTGGCTGTTCTATGAACCACCTTCTTTCTGTGAGCAGTTCCTTTCCCACCAATGTGCATTTGTGCCTGAAGTTTGGCAAGTTTTTCCTGATTCATGATTATTTCTTTCATCTTGTCAGCGTGGAGAAGGGGCCACATGGGGGACTAAGGTTGGTGTTCAGGGGGTCTTGGGTGGACCAGCTGAGATTAGGAGCACACACACAGGGACACAAGATGGCCCCTCTCATATGGAATTTTTAAAAGAGCCCTATAGTCAAGGCAATGCTAGGCAAAAGAACAAAATTGGAAGCATCACATTGCCCTACTTCACACCATACTACAGGATACAGTAAACAAAACAGCATGGTACTGGTACAAGAGCAGATACATAGACCAATGGAACAGAACAGAGAGCTCAGAAATAAGGCCACACACCTACGACCATCTGATCTTGAACAAAGCTGACAAACACAAGAGATGGGGAAAGGACTCCCTATTCAATAAATGGTGCTGGAATAACTGGCTAGCAGAAGACTGAAACCGGACCCCTTCCTTATGCCATAGACAAAAATTAACTCAAGTGGATTAAAGACTTAAATGTAAAACACAATACTATAAAAAACTCTGGAAGACAATGTAGGCAATATTCTGGAGATAATAACTGGCAAAGATTTCATGACAAAGATGCCAAAAGCAATTGCAATAAAAGCAAACATTGACAAGTGAAATCTAATTAAACTAAGAGCTTCTGCACAGCAAAAGAAACTATCAACAGAGTAAACAACCTACAGAATGGGAGACAATATTTGCAAACTATGTATCTGACTAAGTTCTATTATCCAGCATCTATTAGCAACTTAAACAAGTTTACAAAACAAACCACCCCAAAACAACCCCATTAAAAAGTGGGTAAAGGACATGAACAGACTGTTTTCAAAAGAAGACATACATTCAGCCAACAAGCATATTTAAAAAAGCTCTTCTTTGATTTTTTAAAAATAGTTTGTATAATTGGTATTAGTCATTCTTTAAATGTTTGGTAGAATTTAGCAGTGATGTCATTGGGTCCTGGGCGTTACTTTGGTGAGAGACCATTTATGACTGCTTTGATCTATTTATTCATCATTGATCTGGTCAGTCTTCTATTTTCTCCAGATTCAATCCTGATATGTTCAATGTGTCCAGGAATTTACCCACTTCTAGGTTTTCCAATTTATTGGCATATAGTTGTTTATAATAGACTAATGATCATTTATATTTCCATGTTGTCAGCTGTAATGTTTCCTTTTGCATTTCTGATTTTATTTGAATCTTCTCCATTTTTATTTTGTTGTTGTTGGCCTAACTAAAGTTGTGTTGATTTTGTTTATCTTTTCAAAAAACAAGCTTTTCATTTTGTGGATCTTTTGTATTAGTTTTTAGTTTCAATTTCATTTATTTCTGCTCAGATCCTGATTATTTATTTTCTGCCACTAATTTGGGGTTTGGTTTGTTCCTCTTTCTTTTTAGTTTCTTGAGGTACATCATTAGGTTGTTTATTTAGATTCTTTATATTGTTTTGATATAAGCATTTATTGCTATAAATGTCTGTCTTAGTATCACTCTTCCTGTATTCCATAGTTTCTGGTATGTTGTGCTTCCATTTTCATGTTTTTCAAGAATTTTTAAAATTTTCTTCTTTATTTATTGACTCAGTAATCATTCAGGAACATTTTTTTAAATTTCCATGTATTTGTATAATTTCCAAAGTTCATCTGTATTTGTATAGTTTTGAAAGTTATTGATTTCTAGTTTTATTTCATTGTGGTCAGAAAAGATACTTGCTATAATTTGAATAATTTTGAATTTTTTTTGCTTGTTTTGTGTCCTAATATATGGTGTATTCTGGAAAATGTTCCATGTGTTGATGAGATATTTGTAGTAGTTAGATGAAATGTTTTGTAAATGTCTGTCAGGCCATTTGGTCTAGAATATAGTTTAACTCTGATGCTTTTTTGTTAAATTTCTGTCTGGATGATCTGTCCGTTGCAGAAAGTGGGGTGCCCTAATATTTTTGTATTGCCATCTATCTCTCCTTTTAAATCTTTTAAAATTTGCTTTATATATTTGGGTGTGCTGGTGTTGGGTGCATGTATATTTACTATTGTTATATCTTTTTACTGAATTAACTCTGTTATTATATAATGATCTTCTTTGGCTCTTTTTACAATTTTTGACTTACAGTCTGTTTTATCTGATATAAGTATAGCTACTCCTGCTCTTTTTTGGTTTCTATTTGCATGGAATATCTTTTTCCATCCCTTCACTTTCCGTTTATCTGCCCTTATAGGTGAAGTGAGCTTCTTGTTTTCAGCATATAGTTGGGCCCCGTTATTTATTTCATTCATCCACACTTTATCTTTTAATTGAAGAATTTAGTCCATTTACATTTAATGATATATCGATAAGAACTTACTATTGCCATTTGGCTACTTGTCTTCTTCTTATTTTTTAACCTCTTTCTTTCTTTTTTACTGTCTTTCTTTGTGGCCTAGTGATTTTTCTCTAATATTAGCTTGGTGTAAAAGTTATTATGGTTTTGGAACATAAATTTTAAATCACTATAACTGAGCTCAAACACATCTTTATTAATCAAAGTAGGAACCATTAAAATCAACACATTTTTACCAACAAGAAGTAAGTTCATTTATTCCTGTAGCATAAAAATCTGTGCTTCAGGAGTTGACGAACTCTTGGAAAGCATCTTCTGCATCCTGCTGGTTGTGAAAGCATTTTCCCTGCAAAAAGTTGTTGAGATGCTTGAAGAAGTGGAATTCAGTTGGCAAGAGTTCAGGTGAATAAGGCAGATGAAGCAAAACTTCATAGCCCAATTCATTCAACTTTTGAAATGTTGGTTGTACAATATGCAGTCAAGTGTTGTCAAAAGAAGAATTGGGCCCTTTCTGTTAAACAATGCCAGCTGCAGGTATTGTAGTTTACAGTGCATCCCATTGATTTGCTGAGCATACTTTTTTGGATAATGATTTTACTGGGATTCAGAAAGCTGTAGTGGATCAGATTGGCAGCAAAACACCAAATAGTGACCATTACCTTTTTTCTCAGTGGAAGTTTGACCTTGGGAAGTGCTTTGGAGCATCTCTCAGTCCAATCACTGAGCTGGTCTTCACTGGTTGTCATATAAAATCCACTTTTCATCGCATATCACAATCCAATCAAGAAATAGTACATTGTTGTTGCATAGAATAAGAGAAGATGACATGTCAAAATGATGATTTTTTTTTTCAATCAGCTCATGAGACACCCGCTTATCAAGCTTTCTCCCCTTTCCAATTTGCTTCAAATGCTGAATGACCATAGAATGGTTGACATTGAGTTCTTTTGCAACTTCTTGTGTAGTTGTAAGTGGATCAGTTTCAATGATTGCTCTCAATTGGTTGTTGTCAACTTCTGATGGCCAGCCAGTATGCTCCTCTTGTTCCAGGCTCCTTGTATCCTTTGCAAAATTTCTCAAACCACCACTGCACTGTATTTTCCTTAGCAGTTCCTAAGCCAAAAGCATTGTTGATGTTGTGAGTTGTCTCTGCTGCTTTACAACCTATTTTGAACTAGAATTATAAGGTTGTTTGAATTTGCTTTTTGTCTAACATCATTTCCATAGTCTAAAATAGACATAAAATAAACAGCAAGTAATAAGTCATAAGCAAAAAAAAAAGTGAGAAGTGCACATTAAAATATTATCTATCATAACCACATTTAAGAATGTATTTCAATATTAAATGGCAAATTTCAACAATGCAAAAACCACAATTACATTTGCACCAACCCAGTACTATGTTTTAATTTATTTCTTTTTATTTGTATCTGTTATAGGTTTTTGTTTTGTGATTACTATGAGGCTTATAAAAAACATCCTACAGTTATAACAAGTAGTTAAAACTGATACAAGTTAACTTTAGAAACAAACAAAAGCAAACAAAACCTGTACACATTAACTCTCTTCTCCAGCATTTTGAATTTTTAATGTCACAATTTATGTTTTGTATATTGCCTGTCTTAACAAATTGTTGTCATTATTTTTTAATATTTTTGTATTATAGTCTTATTAAGTTTATATGTGGTTAAAACAACATGATTACAATATTTAAAGAATAATCACATTATCATCTTCTTTCCATTTGGAGAACTCCCTTTAGCATTTCTTTATTTTTAATTTTTAATTTTTGTGGGTACATAGTAGGTGCATGTATTTAGGGGGTACAAGAGATATTTTGATACAGGCATGCAATGCATAATAACCACATTAAGGTAAATGGGGTATCCATTCCCTGAAGCATTTATCCTTTTTGTTACAAACAATCCAATTATACTCTTTTAGTTATTTTAAAATGCACGCTTTAGTTATAATCGACTATAGTCACCTTGTTGTGCTATCAAATATTAGGTCTTATTCATTTTTTTCTAACTATCTTTTTGTACCTATTAACCATTCCCACTCCCTCCCCATCATTTCCTCCACTACCCTTCCCAGCCTCTGGTAACCATCCTTCTACACTCTTATCTCTGTGAGTTCAATTGTTTTAACTTTTAGCTCCCACAAATAAGTGTGAACGTGTAATGTTTATCTTTCTTTGCCTGGCTTATTTCCCTTGAGATAATGGCCTCTAGTTGCATCCATGTTGTTGCAAATTATAAGACCTCATTCTTTTTTATGGCTGAATAGAACTCCATGTGTATGTATATGTACCACATTTTCTTTATCTATTTATCTGTTCATGGGCACTTAAATCGCTTCCAAATCTTGGCTATTGTGAACAGTGTTGCAATAAACATGAAAGGGCAGATACCTCTTTGATATACTGACTTTCTTTATTTTAGGTGTATAATTATCAGTGGGATTTATGGATCATATGGTAACTATTTTTCATTTTTTGACAAACTTCCAGACTGTTCTCCATAAGAGTTATACTGATTTACATTCCCACCAACAGCATATGAGGGTTCCCTTTTCTCCACATCCTCACCAGCATTTGCTATTGGCTGACTTTTGGATAAATGCTATTTTAACTGGGCAAGATCATTATATCATTATAGTTTTGATTTGCTTTTCTCTGATGATCAGTGATATTGAGTACTTTTTATATATCTGTTTGCCATTTGTACGTCTTCTTTTGAGAAATGCCTTTGCAAATATTTTGCCCCTCTTTTAATCAGATTGTTAAATTTTTTCCTGTAGAGTTGTTTGAGCTACTTATATATTCTGGTTATTAATTCCTTGTCAGATAGATAGTTGGCAAATATTTTCTCTCATTATATAGGTTATCTCTTCACTTTGTTGATTGTTTCTTTTGCTGTACAGATGCTTTTTAACTTGATATGATTTCATTTGCCATTTTTGCATTGTTTGCCTGTGCTTGTGAGGTATTAGTCAAGAAATCTTTGCCCACTCCGATGTCCTGGAGAGTTTTCCTGATGCTTTCTTGTCATCGTTTTGTAGTTTGAAGTTATACATGTAAGACTTTAACCATTTTGATTTGATTTTTGTATATAGCATGATATAGGGTTGTAGCTTCATTCTTCTGCATGTGCATATCCAATTTTCCAAGCACCATTTATTGAAGAAAAATAAATGTATTATCACTATTATTAATAACAAATGTATTATTAAGAACAATAAAAGTGTGTCCTCAATGTATGTTCTTCACTTCATTGTCAAAAATGTATTCACTGTAGGTATATGAATTTGTTTCTGGGTTCTCTATTCTGTTCCGTTGGTGTATGTGTCTGTTTTTATGCCAGTACCATGCTGTTTTGGTTACTATATCTCTGGAGTAAAATTTGAAGTCAAATAATGTGATTCCTCAGTTTTGTTCTTTTTGCTTAGGGTAACTTTGGTTATTCTGGGTCTTGTGTGGTTCCATGTAAATTTTAGGATTGTTTTTTCTGTGAAGAATGTCATTGGTATTTTGACAGAGATTGCAATGAATCTGTAGATTGCTTTGAGTAGTATAGACATTTTAACAATATTGATTCTTCCAATCCATGAACATGGAATCTTTTTTCTTTTCTTTTTTTTTTTTATTTTTTGGTGTCTTCTTCAGTTTCTTTCATCAGTGTTTTATATTTTTCATCATACAAATATTTCACTTCTTTGGTTAATTTCTAGGTATTTTGTTTTATTTGTAGTTATTATAAATGAGATTACTTTCTTGATTTCTTTTTCAGATTGTTCATTGTTGGCATATAGAAATGCTGCTGATTTTTACACATTGATTTTGTATCCAGCAACGTTGTTGAATTGATCAGTTCAAATAGTTTTCTTGTGGAGTCTTTAGGTTTTTCCAATATAAGAGTATATAATCTGCAAAAAAGGATAATTTGACTTCTGCCTTCCAATTTAGAAATGCTTTATTTCTTTCTGCAGTTTGATTTCTCTAGCTAGGACTTCCAGTACTATGTTAAATAACATGTTGAAAGTGGACATCCTTGTCATGTTTTATATTTTACAGGAAAGGGTTTTAGTTTTTCCTCATTCAGTATAATACTAGCTGTGAATCTGTTATGTATTTCTCTTCTTATGTTGAGGTATGGTCCTTCAATATCCATTTTTTTAAAGATTTTTATCATGAAGGCATGTTGAATTTTATAAAATGCTTTGTCAGCACTTGATAAAATGGTCATATGGTTTTTGTTCTTGATCCTGTTGATATGATACATCATGTTGACTGATTCACATATGTTGAACCATTCTTGAATCCCTGGAATAAATAACACTTGCTCATAATGAATGAACTTCTTAATTTGTTGTTGAATTTGGTTTGCTAGTATTTTGTTAAGGATTTTTGCATCAAAATTTATTAATGATATTGGCCTGTAGTTTGTTTGTTTTTTAATATGTCTTTGGTTTTGTGGCCAGGATAATCTTGGCCTCCTAGAATGAGTGTGGAAGTTTTCCATCCTCCTCTATTTTTCAAAATAGTTTGAGTAGGATTGATATTAAATTGTCCTTCTTTAAATATTTGGTAATATTCAGCAGTGAAACCATTGGGTCCTAGACCTCTCTTTGCTGGGAGTCTTTTTATCATGGCTTCGTTCTGATTACTTGTTATTCGTCTGTTCAGGTTTTGGATTTCTTTATGATTCAATCTTGGTAAGTTGTATATGTCTAGGAATTTGACTGTTTCTTCTAGATTTTCTAATTTATTGGCATATAGTTGCTTATAATTGCCAATAATGATCCTTTGAATTTCTGCAGTATCAGATGTAATGTCTCGTTTTTCCACCTCTGATTTTATTTAGCTGGATCTTCTCTCTTTTTTTTTTCTTAGTTATTCTTCTCTAAAGGTTCATCAATTTGATTTCTTTTGTAAAAAACTATTTTTTGTTTCCTTGATCTTTTATATTGTTTTCTTCATTTCCTTTTTTGTTTTGTTTTGTTTTGTTTTGAGACAGAGTCTTACTCTGTCTCCCAGGCTGAGTGCAGGGGCGTGATTTTGGCTCACTACAACCTCTGCCTGCTGGGTTCAAGCAATTCTCCCGCCTCAACCTCCTAAGTAGCTGGAATTACAGGCACACAGTACCACGCCTAGCTAGTCTTTGTATTTTTAGTAGAGACGGGGTTTCACTGTGTTGGTCAGGCTGGTCTCGAACTCCTGACCTTGTGATCCACCCACTTCGGTCTCCCAAAGTGCTGTGATTACAGGCATGAGCCACCGCACCTGGCCTGTTTTCCTCATTTCAATTTCATTTATTTCTGCTCTGATCTTTATTATTTAGTTTCTTCTACTAATTTCGATTTGGTTTGCTCTTATTTTTCTAGTTCTTTTTTTTTTTTTTTCTGAGACAGAGTCACTTTGTCACCCAGGCTAGAGTGCAATGGCATGATCTCGGCTCACTGTGACCTCTGCCTCCCAGGTTCAAGCAATTTCCCTGCCTCAGCTTCCTGAGTAGCTGGGATTACAGGTGCATGCCACCACGCTCGGCTAATTTTTTATATTTTAGTAGAGATGGGGTGTTACCATGTTGGCCAGGATGGTCTCTATCTCCTGACCTCATGATCCACCCACCTCAGCCTCTCAAAGTGCTGGGATTACAGGCTTGAGCCACCATGCCCGGCTATTTTTCTAGTTCTTTAAGATGCATTGTTAAATTGTTTATTTGAAGTTTTTCTTCTTTTTTGATGTAGATACTTATAGCTATAAACTTCCCTCTTAGTACTGCTTACACTGTATCTCATATATTTTGTTATGCCATGTCTTCATTATCATTTGTTTCAAGACATTTTTCAATTTACTTCTTAAGGTATTCATTCACCCACTGATCATTCAGGAGCATATTGTTTAACTTCCGTGTGTTTGAATAGTTATAAAAATTCCTCATGTTATTAATTTATACTTTTATTTAATTGTGATCAGAGAAGATGCTTAATATTATCTTCATTTTTTTTTAATATTATAAGACTTGTTTTGTTACCTAACATATGGGCTATCCTTGAGAATGATCCATGTGCTAAGGAAATTATGTGTATTCTGCAGCCACTGAATGAAATGTTCTATAAATATCTATTGATCCATTTTGCCTTTAGTACAGATTAAGTCCAATGTTTCTTTGTAGATTTTCTTTTCACCGTTTCATATAGATGGTTTTGTCTGGTAATAATAAATTCCCTCCATGTTTTTTGTTTGTTTGCTGTTTCTGGTTTTTTAGATTGTTGTTTTTGTTTATTTGTGGTCTGGGGAAGTCTTCAGTTTTCCTTCATTTACGAAGGATACTTTTACTGGGTGCAGCGTTTTCGGTTGACATTTTTTTTTTCCTACAGCATTCTGAGCATATTATCCCACTCCTTCCTGACCTGTAGGGTTTCTGAGAAGTTTCCTTCTAGTTGTATTGGATCTCCTTTATAAGTTGTTTGCTTTTTTTTCTCTTTCTGGTTTCAGGATTCTTTTTCTTTGACCTTAGTGAATTTGATTCTATCTTGGGATATTCTTATTTGTCTGAATCTAATTGGTAACTTTTGACTTTCCTGCACCTGGATACTTATAACTTTCTTTAGGTTTGGACATTTCTCTGTTACTACTTTTTTTTTAATATTGTCTCTATACCTTTCTTTATCAGTTTCCTCTTTAAGTCCAGTAGCTCAAATATTTGCTCTTTGATGTCCTGTTGATCCTATAAACTTTGTTCTTTCCTTTTCATTCTTTTTTTTCTTTACTGACTGTGTATTTTTCAGAGTCTGTCATCAAGCATACCGATTCTCTCTTCTGTTTGATTAATCCAGTTATTTATGCTCTCTCTTACTTTTTTCACTTCATTCATTGTATGTTTCAGCTCCAAGGTTGATTTTTAAAAATTCTAATTTCTCTATGTAATTTCTCTGATAAATTTTTGCATGGATTTTCTGTGTTCTTTAATTTTGTTGTTCATCCTTATAACAGCTATTTTGAATCATTTGTCTAAGAAATCAAACCTCTCCATCCCTTTAGGGTTAGTCTCTGGCATCTTGTCTGTTTGGTACATCCGTATTTCCCTGAAAGTTCTTGATTCAGAATGTGAAAGGGCAACAATATCTGTGCATTGAGGAATTAGGTATTTATTTTAGTCTTCAAAGGGTGATTTTGTTCGTGCTTGTCCTTCTTCAGAGGGCCTTCCAGAGATTCTAAGCTGACTGACTATTGTGTTCCCTGCGCCTGTCACAGATGAAGGTGTCTCAGCACTAGAGGATGCTCTAAGCCCAGTCTTGCCCACAAGTCTCACAAATGCTCAAAGGTTGATGTGGCCATCTGACCCAGATGGATTTGGGGAGAATGCAAGGACAGTAATGGGGCTGTGTGGGAATGCTGACCAAGGAACTAAGTGCAGAAGAGTGTCCTGGTGGCCCATAAGTGTATCCCTGCCAGCAGGCCTCTGCCCAGGTGGTATGGATCCATTACTGAAGTGAGAGGGGCTGGATTTGAGACTGAGCATTTGGGGATCTTCTGTGAGAAGTGGAAATGCATCATCCAGCAGGTCCCTGCACGAATAGGATAGTTCCTCAACTTCAGCAGGAGAGGCTGGAGCTGAGACTGGGCCCCCTTGAAATCTCCTATGGGACAGAGGCTGGAGTGCCTGGTCTTAGCTGAGAAAAGTATGCATCTCCCAGCAAGTTCCTGCACAGATTGGATGGTTCTCCCTCTGCAGTGAAAGGGCTGGGGCTGCGACTGGGCCGCCTTGGGATCTGCTGTGAGATAGAAGTAGATGAGCCTGTCAGAGAGGCTCAGACTGCCAGGCTTGACGTATGGGCAAGTCTTTCTTTAAGCTGGGACTTTAGCTGAGGAAGGCTGGAATAGTGCCCCAGGGCAACTTTCAGGTTCACTGCCAAGACCAATGTCAGCGAGCTGATGAGCCTTTCTACCAAGGCAGTAGCGTACACAGTTCTTTCTGGTCCCCTTGGCAGATGATTTTGGTTGTAGGCTTAAGGCCAAATGGGGCCATAGCCAAGCCCCTTCAGGGACTGGGCTGTTTCTGGGCTTAAACCCAGAAGTGAGTTTGGCAGAGCAGATCTGTCAGCTGGGTATTGGTCTGCACTCTCAAAATGACCCTCCTATATCATGGACTCTGCTAGGGTTTCACAGACTCCTTGAATTCTAAGGCACACACGGAGAGACTTTTTATTGTGGATAGGTACAGAATTGTTATAGGGGAACATAGGCAGGTTACCTTCTATTCTGCCATCTTGGTGACATTATCCCCACAGAAGACAGTTTTAAAACTGAAAGGAAGTTTGAAACCTTGTAGTTTAATCTTTCTAATTACATTTAAGATATTTGAAGCCTAAGTGGGTTCAATCAATTTTTTTAAAAAGGTCTGACATGTGGGCCTGAATTAGGTTCAATGGGGACGTGAACATAAGTGTCATAACATCTTGCCTTTAAGAACCTTATAATTGTGTAATGATGAGGTTCAAACAAAAATAATGTGATCAGCAGTACATGGTGTGGGCTTCAATTTTGTAGTCAATCACATACAGACTTGAAGTTCAGCTTCTGATCTTACTATCTGTGTGATCATGGACTAACCTATCAAATTCTTTTAGCTTCAATTTTTTCATCTGTTCAAACAGACGTAACAATATCTAATTTTAATGAAAGCTAGTATTTATTGAGCACTGAGCACTGACATGGTGCCTCAGCCTCCCGAGTAGCTGGGATTACAAGTGTGCGCCACCATGCCTGTAAGGCACTATGTAAGCATATGTCAGGCACTGTGCTATGAAAGCATTTCACATGTGTTATCACCTTTAATCCTTGCATGAACCTATGTGAGGTGATATTGTTCTAGTTTTATAGAGGAAGAAAATGAGGTTACGAGAGATTTACTATTGTTGATTTGTTCATTCAACAGATTTTTATTGAGCATCTACTGATGCTAGACATGATGCTAAAATACCAGAAATGCAACTATGTGTACAGGATGTAATACAGAAGAAGTAAAACATTGCAAATCAGTTTTGAAGGGTAGACAGGGCTCTAAGTTCCAGCTCTAAGGTCACCCACTTTCTCAGGAACTCATAAAAGTCCTTCAGCAAAACTCCCAGGGGAATTAATGCTCATTTTCTCCTCTTGGCACCCGTTTCCTTCTTCTTTCTTTTGTCTTATATTAAATTTCATGACCATATAGCCAATTAGGTTGAGAACTTCTTACTCGCAGAGACCACATATTACTCATCGTTAGTTTCTTTATATTACATTGCTCAGTGTGACTGCCGCATGCATGGATGGAGCAACGAGTCAATAAATCTCTCTGTTGGCTATTTTTGTCTCTTGATGACCAAGCCCTCCCTAAAACACATATTCATCTTAAATGTCTTTGTTATCTTTTAATATATTTGTGCCTTATTCTCATTTCCTTCAGGCTGTGAAACAGAGCTGTTTATGTGAGCTAAATTTTGTTGTATTCTAAGCTAGAAGTAATTTGGAATTTGGGGTCTGCTGCCATCTACTCCTTATTTACTGTGGCTTAGGATTAAATTGGATGATCTTCAGTCATATTTCTAATTGGTTCAACTCTCTCTATTATTAATATAGTTATCAAGTTGTTGGCCCTAAAATACTAGTCTTTCCCAAAACAAGTACAAGGTTTAAAAGTATATTAAAAATTTGAAAGATTTGAAACTTTTTTCTTGGCTTTTTTTTTGTTTAAGTCAAATTAAAAATAGGCAAAGTAGAATTCAGGAAGCCTTTTTTGAGATTGGGTGTCTTATGACACTTCATATAATTGCCTAAAAATGTTAAAAATCAAATTCAAATGTGAAAGGCAATTAGTAATTATGCACTGACTAATTGGCATACTTCCAAGGAAACATCAGGTGAGGTAAAGGGATGATTTTTTTCAAATGTTGTAGCTACTTTAATTGTAAAGATCCTTAATAAAAACAATTTAAAGCATCAAGTACCTTCTAGATTTTGAGCCTTTGAACATAATTTTACCCAAGTTTTTAGCACATTCATGGTTGCCAAAGACTGGCTTGGAACAATCCTAATAAGGGCTGCTTGCCAGAGTCAGGAAAAATCCATCCAAGCCCTAAAATTAGTGTAATAAACCCCACCTGTCCTCTCTATTGCCTGTTTGGTTAGACTACCCTGAGGAGCCCAAATCAAGAAGGAACAAAGTGTTTTTGCTGTGGACTGCCTGCTTGTGATCTAAGAGAACACTTAAGAATCTGAGAAATCTAGGGAGAATGGCAAGCAATGATCTGTGTGGCTGATAGAACAACAAGGAAGACAATTCAGAGACCTTGGGGATATTTTGAACCTCTCTACAAAGCTAATCGCAAATCAGTAGCTTTGAAAGAGACCATGGAGAAATTACTGGCTGAATCCCCTTATTTTGTTCTATTTTATTTTATATTAAATATGAAATATGACCAGCATCAGGGCAGAATGCGGCTTGCCCGAGGTCTCTCAAATAGCAAGTGGCCAAGCCAGGAACACTCAAACCCGGGTCTTCTGGTTCCAAGTTCACTGCTCTTTAATCTGAATGAAGTGAGAATGCTTTTTATGTGTGTTTTTAAGAATCTTTAAAAAAATTTAAAGTACTTTCTTTTGACTTGGATTATTTATTCATTTTTGTTAGTCTCTTTCACCATGACTAAATCCACTTCAGTCCCTGTGCTAAGTTTCCCTCCCTTGTGGCCAGATTATCACAGGAACATTCCATTTACTTAAAAATAGTTGTATTGTTAAAAAAAAATACAAGTGGAAAACTTTACCAACAATGCAACATTCCAAAAACATAATTCTCACCATTTCCATTCCTGTAGAAATGCCAAGTACAAACCTACTGCACCTGCAGGTCATAGTGATCTCAGGATGGCCAAGACCTGGTGGCTGGCTAGTCCCATGTGCATACGGGTTTACAAATGCACTTGAGTGACAGTTTAGTTTCTTTGCCATTGGTTACAAGTGATTTAAGTAAAAGATACTTCAGAGAAAGGGGCAGGGGCAGGTTGGGGAGGGAAGCTTGAGAAGAAGTAACTAAAGTCACACTCAAATGAAAGAATATACCTAGTGTTTTGTTTTCCCAAATCTTCAACTATACTTCACTACTGTCCTCCTCTCTGCTCCCAAGGGTTCTGATGGTGGGGAGGATTTCTATCTCCTCTGGACTCCTGAGGGTGGCTGTCATCTTCTGAGGCAGATATCTCAGTATTAGTATTGATTGACAGAAAGATTTATTAATTTGTTGATGAACCCATTCATGTAATAGCCTTCTATTGAACAACATGATATAATGTCTGCTCAGCAGTTTCCACTCTTGACTTTTTTTATTTGACCCAAGCTAAGGATGAAAGGATTTGTTTTTTGAATAGGGTAATGAGGATTTGCTTTGCTTGGGTAAAAATACAATTTGGCTTGTTAAGGAGGCAAAGACACACTCATTGGTGAAACAAGTCCAGCCCTCCTGGCATCTCTTTTCCTCCCTAAAGGTGTGCCTTGAGACAGGCATGTTTCTCAAGTATTAAAGGGTAGGTGCTTATAAGGAGGTAGGATCTTCTTGTCGGGTTAGAGGAGCACTAAGTCTCCTCATGTGTTGGCTTTTATCTTTTAATCTGGAGAAATATCTTTATGCTCACTTAAAACATGCTTTTCAGTGGGTAGGTAGAATGATTTTGTCAAGGCTATTTGGGTTTAGCCTCCCATTTTCCCAGTAATGGTCTTCAAGTTTCTCTCTATAATTCAAAGTATAGTGTTTTAGTTTTCCCCAGTTGAGGTTCATGGCTCTAAAGCAGAAGTTGCAAACTAGCAACGCTGCAGCCAGATGCAGCCTATGATAACTTCTGTTCTGCACACATTGTGGGCTTTTGCAAAAATTTAAATTAATTGCCAGTATTTAAATGTAATATTTCCAATAAAAATCTGGATTCAAAATATGTCCTTTAAAAATCAGATCTGCGGCATTTGGTCTGTACTCCAACGCAGCAAGCACCTGATAGAGCTGAAATGTCGCTGCTGCCTTGAGACGCCGCATACTCTTTGGGGCCTCCTTCACTCACTGCACAGCCTGGACCTGTAGCTATCTGCTTTTCTGATGCTTACCCAAAGGCTGTGTAAGCTAGGTATTTCTAAGGGGAAAAAGAAAGAACTATTGTCATCATGATGGTAATGATAAGAATAGAAAAACAATCCTCATATATTGAGCTCTAACCACGCCAGACCCTGCCAAGTACTTAACATGCCATTAAAACCTCAAAGAACCCTATCTACAGTCCAAAAGGCTAGTTTTCTTGCCCAAGGTCCTATAACTTGTGAGTGACTGAGTTAGGATTTAAACTCAGGTCTGTCTGACCCTAAAGCCTGCACTTTTTATTTTACTGTACTGATTCTTAGAATTATACTTCCCTCCTAGACAACCCTCCCTGAATTTTAAGACCCTGAGAATCTATGACTGGATACCAAGAATTGGGGTCCAGACTGGACACTGGTTTTTGGTTTTCTATGAGAAAGAGGAAGAAAGAGAAGATCTAGTTATCACTGGTGGGGATCCTTATGCTTTGGTCTCCTCTTCTAGCTCAGAATCAGCTCTAAGGCATACAGCCATTCTCCTGGGTAGAAGGAACTCTTGTGAAAATTTGTTTTACTAAATCAATTTATGCCACATTAAAGGCCTTAAAAAGAACATGTGAATATGAGGCAAGGAGCAACTACTCAAATTTTTAAAATCTAAAGATAGAAAAATATAGACTCTTAGCCTGTATATATGGTTGTTTAAAAAGAAAAAATTAAACTTATTCTTGGAACTATACATTTCATTTATGTTATCTTTCTTTCTTCCTGTTGATTCCAACCCCAGCAACATCTTTAGAGCCTACTGCTTTTCAAATCCAGAGTATTGTCAATTTCCTACTGGTTTCCTTCAGCATTATTCTCCTTCACTTCTGTTTCTTTTCTTTCTGATTTCTCAAAACCTTAAACTAACTCTCTTGGTTTTCTCCTTCTCCTTTTAAAAACTCTGGGAATACATTTCCTAACAAAGTTTCCTTCTATATACTCAGCTCCAGGGCAGGAAAATAAGTGCCCTTCCTGGCAAAATACATATACTTTATTTTAGGATGCTTTTGGTTACAAGGAATTTAGGGTGCTCAACCTAAGCTCAAAAGAATGAATCACTAAAAGCCTAAAGATTAGTGACAAGAACATCAGCTATACATTTAGTAAAATACATACTGGACAATTAGAACCAAACAGAACACGGAAGGGCCAGGCCCAAGAAGCACAGGTGCCTGGGCAGCTTTGAGGTCCTCAGCTACAGGTGTGCACAGATCTGGCAAAAGGTAACTTAGCTCTAATCATATTCTGACTCTTTCTGTCTCCAATTTTGAAATTCCCCAGGAAGAGAATCTGACCTAGTCTAAGTGTCTCTATTACTGAATTAATTAGCCATGGCCAGGGCATGGAGCAACTAACACAGTCATGGCCACTGGGAATTTCCTGGGGATGCTATAAGTGAATATGGGCATAGTGCCAGATCTGTAATTATTTTGTTATATTTATTTCTAAATCAGGGATTTGGTCTATATGAAAGTTGATTTTATTATGTGTAGCATATATTATATACTGTATAGATAATGTAAATTATAATGTAGCATATATATATTTTTATATATTATATATTACATTATACATTATATAATCTAATTACATCATACATCATACATATTATATATAATATATATATTAATATTATATTAATATTATATTAATATATAATATATATAAATATATATATTAATTATATATAATAATATATATATTAATTATATATAATATGTATGATGTATAATGTAATTAGATTATATAATGTATATACATTATATATAACATACATTATATACATTATATAATGTATATAATTATATATTATGTTTACATTATATAATTATATACATTATATAATGTATATTATATAATATATATGATGTATAATGTGATGTAGCATATATATACATTTCAATATATATTATATACATATAATACATAACATATATTGAAGTACATAGCTTCTGATATGTAATAAAATAATTTGACAAAAGGTTCTTAGAACTTTTAAAAATCTGGAATTTTTATTGGTTAGAGATTCAGTCTGAGAAATATATCATTTTCTATAATAGGAAATAATGTATTAAGGCAGTAGTTTTGTAAATCACATTCCAGTTTTACCATCTTCATGATTGTTAACAATTATAGCAGGGCAATGCAGGACAGGCTTATGCATAAGAAATGTCTTACTAGTTAGTGAATAGATGTGATTTCACTACTGCCTACTGCCTATGAGAAGGTAGTTATACCTTGAGTCATTCTTCTGCTCCCTGGACAGTGAATTGCATCTTTTATGCTTTGGTGGGTGTATCTGTTCTGCTGGAAGCGCTCGAAAGTTAATACTGATAGACAAGCCATGGAAAACTTCTGTCTTGGTTCATAGGAAAATCTTTTTCATTGGGACAAGATGAACCTTCTGCTGCAAACATGAGCCTCCTCTCTTCTTCAGCCAAGAGTTCACCAGGGTTCAAACAATTTCTTAATGGATTCCAGCAAGATTTTGAGGAGCTATAAGAAATCAGTTTCTGCTTTGCAGCCTAGAGGAATGTGTCTCTCACAGTACTAGCACTGGAATCAGGATCCACCTGGATTCAAGCCCCAGACCGGGCTTCTAATCTGGTTCTGATTTTGGGGGGACTTGGCAGCCTGCCTTTATTGTTCCAGGGTACTTCTGCCATTCTTTAATTCAGAACTCACATCTCACCTCCTCCATCAGCTCTTCTCAGGCTGATGAGAAACCAGCCCCATCTGTACCCCAAATCTACTACATAAGATCATTTTATTCTCCCTCTCAAACAAATCTGTCAGACACAAGCACTTCTCAGTTGTCCATACTGATAAAGGACTATATTTCTATAGATAATCTATTACACCTAGTCTATGGAGACTTTTTCTTCCCTGTCAGTTGAAGACTTTTTCTCCATCTGATACATGGAGATAAATAGGTCAGACAATGAGACGTGGCAACACTGGAATGCCTGCTGAAGGGACAATGTGTGTGTATGGGTAAGTTTTCTCTGAAATTTGATACTTTCTTTCTGAATATTCCCATTTTTCTTCCTTAGATCAATAGGCAACTTCTGAGAGGTAAAGATGAGGTAAACATTTTTATGTAAAATGAGAGCTAGGTTTCTAACTTTTGAAGAACGTCAGAAAATAATATTTTAAAACACCAATTAACAGCCACTTACTTTCGTTATTTTTCGCTTCTTCAACTCATGGTTGGATTTGTTGTTATAGTCATTAATAGTAGTGGTGGGTATTCCATGATTAAGCTCTGAGAACTCTCTACTCCTTTGCTCCATTAACAACTCTTGGAGGTATGATTGGTACTGTTTTACAGGTGAGGAAACCAAGGCCTGGAGAGATGAGGTGACATGGACAAAGTCATGCAGCTAATAAACAGCAGAACCTAGATTCAGATTTAGATCTGTCTGCCTCCAAAGCTATATGCTCTGCTCTGCTCTGCTATACTGTACTGTGCTATACTGTACGATTGGGTCCACATATATCTTGCTCAGGAGAAGAACAGTGAGTGCAACACATGGAGTTTTGTCCAAGTGTAGTTAGAAAGAGGCCATAGGTTGGTCCATTTCGTGCAGAGGCATCATTCCATACCTCCTCAACAACCAACCACTTAGCAGGTGTTTACTTTTGTTTCTGTAACTACACAGCTCTATCTATGTATTCTTTGTGTTAATTACTTCTATGTCTGTTGCTTTTCTTCCTCATTCTTTTTTTATTATGGTAAACTGTAACATAGATTTTACCATTTTAACCATTTTTAAGTATATAGTTCAGGGACATTAAGTTCATTCACGTTGTTGTGCCATCTCCAGGGCTTTTTCATCTTCCCAAACTGATACTCTGTACCTTTCAACCAATAACTCCCCATATTTCCCTCTTCCTAACTCACTGTAATCACCATTTTATTTTCTGCCTTTATGAATTTGACCATTTGGGGTGCCTCATATACTTGAATCATATATTTGTTTTGTTTTTTGGTCTGGTTTATTTTACTTAGCCTAAGGTCTTCAAGATTCTTCTATGTCATAGCATGTGTCATAATTTCATTCCTTTTTCAAGCTAAAAAATATTCCATTGTATGGATATACAACATTTTGTTTACCCATTTGGCATCTATAGACACTTGGGTTGTTCCCCCTTTTGGCTGTTGTGAATAATGCTGCTGTGAACGTAGGCACACAAGTATATTTTTCAAGTCCTTGCTTGCAATTATTTTAGGTAGATAGGCACAGAAATAGCATTACTGAATCACATGGTAATTGTATGTTTAATTTTTTTAGGAACCGCCATACTGTTTTCCGCAGTGGCTGCACCATTTTACATTCCCACCATTTCTGCCTCCTACTCACGCCTACTCCTAGTTTATGAAACACTCTAAAGCACAGCTGCTGTAACTTTTGAGTCTTTTACCCTTTAACAGCTAGTACAATACCATCCCCATAAAGGGTGTTGATTAAAAGACATGCTCATTGTAATGGAGATCATGATGCTAAAATTTCTTCAGCTTCTCCAGGAGATTTACAAATGTTCGGCCATGGAACTCCTCTCACTTGTATTCTTTCCTATCATTTTTCCCTCTTCTGCTTCCAAGCTCAGAAAATAACCATGAAAATACTGAGATGCCTCTCTGCAGGAAAGAAATAAAAGTCTAACTGTGCCTCTTTGCATACCAATAGAGTATTTCAGAGAGTGGCAACCTGTTTATCTATGCAGTTGTTGATTTATGATGGTAAGTACATGTTTGGCAGGCTGAATCCACATCTGCAATTTAAATGACTGCTTGCAAAATGAGCCTTTTTTTCCTAATATCCAATTAGGCCCAAGGGCTAGCATTGTAGATAAAAAAGCGGTTATGTTGAAAACAGTTCTAATCCCAATTGCAAAAGAAGTCAGCACTGGTGGAACTATCAGATAAACACTTGGTTCAGGAATACCACCTTGAAAGTCTACATGTTTTAAGCCAGAAGCATGTTTGTACTCAGCAGTGGGTTCTGCACTCCACCTTGGGAAAGAAGAACAGAAAAGAGCCTGCTTTTGGTGCAGTCTCAGAGACAGCATCAGGCCTCAAATGAGTTTCCCAGGTGACTCTTCCTATATCCCTCATTTTGTACGTGCATCACCCCGGTGCTGTAATCTTGAACACTTTTGGTGCTAAAGCTACCAATTTTCCTGATGTTGTGGAATTTTTGAGGTTCACAAATAGAAACAAATGTATAAATATTCCATTCACATGCTTTCCAAATGTTTTTATTTTACATTTGACTGAAAGGGGTCAGAGCTGAGTATAAAGGTGCTTTGATATTGGAACGCATTCTCCTTGTCTCACACTCGACCCAGGCTGGGTGGCAGAAGCAGAGGTAGGTGCTGCTTGTATGAACTGTGGGTTCAAGTCAACATGCTCTGGAATTGATAGTGTGTCATTCTGGGTTTTCTGCTCCTTTCTGACACTGTGTGGTACAAACCAAAAGTTCACATTGGGGTCATGATCACTGGCTTTTGGCAGGGCTTGGCGAGAAGGTCTCTGCAGGGTTAGGCCGCCCAGATGCGAGCCGTGTTTGGGCTGAGTTCAGTTTGTTTCCATTCTCTTCCTCTCCCTCCTCCCTTCTTCTTAGTCATGCCAATTGCTACTGGAGATGTTTTCCCTCTGTTTAAGGTAATAACCGAGTCAATGTGGAAGCCAAGCTATAGGCAAGCATTGAAAATAAATTTTCAAGGGGATGTTTTTCATATTATTAGAAAAAGCCTCAGAATCTTTGTGAAAGATTTTGTTTCCTGAGAAACTGCCCTTTGGGAATATCTTTGTTTTTTTGAGTGCCTTTAGCTTGGTGCTGAGAAATAAACTTAGGAAGCATAACTGAGATGTAGTGGGCTAGGTTTTTAAACAAAATGCTCCAAACATTCCCTCAAAAACCATTTCTCTAAACAGAGTGCTCTGCTCGCATGAGTAACTGATTAGTACATGCGGTGCTCTAGAGGACACACACTGTTTGCTTGAAAGTCCTCTGGTACATTAGGTGACTAGTGTAATAGGAATGACATGTTTTAAAGAGACTGGACCCCAATTCTGTCATTTTCTAGATAGGTGATACAGGTAGTTGCTTTGGATTTGTCACCTGTTCAGTCGCTGAGTTTGTTTTATAGGCTTCATGAACCCTGTAAAACATGTAACAGGGCTTGATCCACACAGCATACTTCATAAACACAATTCTTTCCCCTCCACTATTTATTTATTTATTGCCTCTTCTCAACCTCAAGTTTGGTAAGTGAGAACCGTCCACTGCCACAGTCTATAATTTCCTAATGCAATTTGCTACTTTTCAGAATAATTGTGGCTGACAGTATTTATTTTCTCCCTTCCTGCCAACTGAGATACAACCTCCATTCACTTGCCCTAAGACAAAAGGTTTCGTGGCCTCCAGCTGTGAAGACCAGATCTCACTGAGACAAACAATTGCTCTTATCGTAGGGAAAAAGACAAATAAACTATCCAACAATGAGCAATCCATGTAAGCCTTGCTCTTAATATACTTATTAAAAAGAATTTTGAAATCGAGGTTGGAAATCATCTGAGAACTCAGTGCCCAAATGTTCCTGGGAGCATGTTCATAAAAATTCTCCTAGTAACAAATGTGTTCATCTCCCCTTTGATATGTATCCCAGCCTGTGATTCCCTGTAACACGCCTGCACCTACAGAAGACAGTTCAACTTTCAATGGTAAAATTTTGATGTTGAAAAACAGCCCAAAGACTAGGTCAATACTCTGCCAAGAATCCACTTGAAACAGTCCTTGAAAACCATAAAATTTAGTGGTCAAATATGTTTTTCTATCCAATATGGCATTTGATAGACCCAGTTTGTAGAATATGGGAACTTTTCGATTTAGATTCACACAGGTGTATTGAAAAGAATGCATTGCATATTTTAAAAATATAAACCACTTATTGCAAATTACATGGTTTTTATATATAATATATGCAGAAGAAATGCAACATGACCCAATATAACCAAATTTGATTGTGGCTTGAACCATAAAAATTAGAAATCTCTTTTCTTCTTTTCCCACTGTGAAGCAATGAGGTTAGGTTACAGAAGCAGGTAATTTGGATACTTTTAGGGGGATTTGAAGATAGCATATACATGTCCTGTGTTAAGGTAACTCTTTTTAATTCGTTTGGGACAACTGACTAAACACCAACAACTATTACAAAACTGTAAAGTTTAAAAAAATTTCTAAACTTAAATATTCCAGTTACTACATGATTTAATTTTACTATCTAATTAGACATACCCTGTATGTTGAATTCTGTCAGATTTGAAATTTATAGTTTCAGCTGGATTTAAACTAGGGCTATAGTAGGAAAGAAAAATAATTCATTTCTATGTATGCGAGTAGGGGTTAGTGGAATCTTAATCTTTCTGAATGGGAAAATGTATTCAGTCATTTCTTTTCATCTCAGAGCCTTTGAGTGAATTTGCTTTTGTCTAAAATGAAAGGAGAAACAGTTCATTTTTCCATTGTCATAATAGTGCAGTGATTCAGCAAGATGTAACTGATTATCCTGAATCCACATGGCTAGAATTAGAAAAAGTAGCCAAAATGCTAACTGTCAGCTGTTTTCCAGTTCAGTCCCATCACTACATCCAGAAGCTCACCTTTCATCTGGCTCTGGAAATTTGGGGATCATTAAAAATCAGCCAGCTTTCTTTTCTCTTAAGACTTTGTGATTCCTGTTTGATTGGTTCATTGTTAATTCTGATTAATAAGAATTTAAATTCCCAACTTCTGGAAGACTACTTTTCCTTTTAAAAAGATTATAGCTGATTTGCTTTTGGCTTATTTATTTAGATTCAGGGATTCTTCTCCATTAAAATAAATAGATTTTGAATATCCCATATATTAAGATTGGTTACTGAATGCCCACTTTCTTTCATTACATTCAACTGGTATATCGACATATTCATATGGGTAGGGGCTCCAAAGGAGAAAACAGGACCCCAGGCTCTTGACCCAGTCCCTGAAAATATGTCTTACCCAGCACCTTAGGTTTTAGAAGAATGACTGTGAGAAATCTCTATTTTGTGTTGACAAATATATTTAATGATAGCTACTTGATTGTATATATTTGAAAGTGGTTCCTGAATTAACTCTGGATCAGTAGTCCTAGAGTTGGAGAGCTAAGGAAGGATATTTTCAAAATCCTAAACATTTCTCTTTCATTTGAATAGAATGCAGAGGAGATGATTTGCTACTCCATAGCAATTTCAGAAAAGTTTTTTTCATTTCTAAAGGAATCCTTCCGGAGGTCATTTCCCAGAGCCAACCACACTTGCTGGTGTTTCATTGGCTACTTTAGCAGGGTAGAGAGAAGTTAAAAAAAAAACAAAGAAACAACAACAAAAACCCATTCTCCAATGGAACTCCATTTGCTCTGACCTCTCAAGGAGAGTATATTTCTGCAATAGAATTTAAATTGTGATCTTACTTCCTGTATGCCATTGTTAAATCCACAGGGGCTGTAATAGATCTGAGCTTTGCAAACTTGATCCTGTCTCTAGAGCTGTGGGACTTGGAGTCTACAGGTTCCCAGATCACTAAGGCACCCTTTATAGCCTCAGACACATCTCACATATATAATGAGAAAAGACCTCCTATTTGCACAACTACACATCCCTCCAAAATAATCAGCACACATGGTCTGATAATTATGAAGGCTATGAAACAGAAGTTTTGAAAACTGAGTTGTCCCAGAAATTCCAGGATATGTGGTTAGAGTCATTATGTGCTAGGCAATGAACTGGATCTTTTTTAGATAAGCTATCACCTCAAATCCTTAGAACAAGTATATAAAATAGATCTGATTACATAACTCACAAGAGAACTGAACTCATACTGAGAGTGATACATTCAAGCCATCACATGCAGGTTGGGTTGTTGGTTGTACCACAGTGTCATGCTGCCTCTTTTGTGATTTAGGGTTCTACAGCACATAGATTCTTGGTATAAAAAATGATGTTCCAGGGTCAGAAGTAGCCAGGGAAGTGAATATGTGGATCAAAAACTGAGATACAGCACTATGGTCTTGTTGGTCTTAAGTGTGACATTTCCAGAGGGGGAAAAATACCTTTAGCAATTATAAGGTTCATGGTAGAACTGAGGGTCATATCATGGCTCCATTTGTTCTGAGACAGAGTAAAAATTATATTTTTTTCAACAGAAGAAATTTACTATCCCATCCAAATATTTTGTGCTGTAGAGTTTTAATCAATGTTAGAAATCAGACTTACTCATTCTCTTTTTCCCTTTCAGAGTGTTTATCCAGCCATTAGATGGTTTAGATCTTTGATCTCAAGAAAGGCAATATAGGAAAAAATTGTTTAAAGTGTTTGCAATCTTAGCTCAAACAATAAAGGACAGAAATAGGACTTTTTTTCCTCTGAGAAAGAATCTTAGATTAACAGCCTTTAGTTTCTCAAGCTGATCTGAAAATTCACTGCCTTGTACATGCATTTGAGATGCATTTGAGGGACAGAGGTTTAGAGTTACTTTACGGATGATGCTTTTGCTTAAACTCTGCTTTTGACTAATTCTCTCCAGACTGTACCCTAAAGAGACCCAATGTGGATAGACAGAAATGACAGTAGAGAACCAGGAAGGAAAAAGGGTTATGTTTATTAACATATCAGTTGAGGATGTCTTTAACAGACTTTGAAAGCGGAATGTTGATGGCACTGTCAAAGAAATTTCAAATTAATATAAAGTAATAAGTTTTGAGAGGTAATGAGGTAAGAGCCAAAGAATGACACAAGCCCTCCTAACTTGGGAATCTGAGATGCATGAACAATTGTGATGGGAGGAGAATTGTTTGGGGACATAGATAAATGCCTCTTCATCTCTCCTTTTCCATCCTCTCTAACCTTGACACACAAATGCAGCCAGCACACTATTGCTGTTGGAATATTGACTTCAGGTAACGTATCCAGACGTGTAAACAAGAGTTTTATTGCATGTAGGATTTTGTTTAAATTATGGGCCATAGCTGGAATTTAAAACTCTTTAAATATAAATTTCTAGAAAACTTTTCAGAGGTACACGTGCGAGTGAGTTCTAGCCTTCACAGTAGAATAGCTACTTTGTAGTGACTTACTGAACAGACACATTCCAGTAAGATCCACATTTGTACCAGGGCAGCATACCAGCTGCTATCCTGTCTTCTCAACAAAGGACTCTTGTGTTTAAACAAAAACTATGTACTGTATGCCCAGCAGCAGAAGGGAGCCTGAGCAGTGATGTCAAAGTATACCATGATGTCACCACAATTCACAAAGAATTACAGTTAATGCCATGTGAAGTGAGGCCAAATTCAACACTTTCCCTCTTGGGTACTTCACAGTCTGAGAGACAGAAGCAAGGCCAGAGGTCAGGCCTTTGTATAATTTTGTTTCGTATTCTCCAGACACCCTAATTTTGGAAGCAGGGGAGGGAAAAGAGAGCCTGCTAAAGAAAAGTCCGTGACCATCTGCTGAGAATGAATTGTAGTGTCTGTATGCGCAAATATCTATACTAGGATATTTCTTAGGATTTCTGCTGAAGACTACTAAATAAACAAATATGACCAAAAACAATATGCAAAAAAATCCAGATGTGTTTAGCAATAAGTTTTTACAAGAATTTGTCCAAGACCCTGAAGTAAATAAGACGAGAAGAAAATAAATCAGACTGGGAGCACCTGAAAGTTTTAATAAACGTTAGAAATAAGACTTACTCATTTTCCTCTTCCCTTTCAGAGTGTTTATCCAGCCGTTAGATGGTTTAGATCCTTGACCTCAAGAAAGGCAATATAGGAAAAAATTATTTAAAATGTTTGAAATCTTAGCTCAAACAATAAAGGACAGAAATAGGACCCTTAAAAATCAGCACCTGACAAAAGTTTATTCCTATGAAACCAGGTCCTCCTGTATAATTTAACCACTGAGGCTGCTGGAGTGCCTACCCTTCGGTGGAGGTGGGGGTGTGTAGGTTGCATGTAGAAGGAGTGTGGCTCTGCCCCAGCCAGACCATCAGCCAAAGGTCCAGAACTCACACAGGGTAAAGGGAAGACCCAGGCCAGGAGGTTGCCCAAGCTGAAGTCCTTTAGGAAGACCCAGGAATCAGGAACTCAGGAGATCAAGTACAAAGTGAATCTCCAGATCCAGAGTTGTTGTCAGAGTCAGGGGGCGGAGCCCGGGGCACTGTGCCTAGCAGGAAAGATACCAGAGGGAGATGCGCTTGGAAATAATGAGCATTTATGCCCCAAGCAATTCTGGAGTAGTAGGTGAAGGACCAGAAACACAGCAGGCAAGAGGACAAGTGAAAATTAAACTCTCAGATTACAGTGTTATAAAATGATTTGTCCTTACAGATCTTTTTCTTTTAGACAGAGAGTGTTCTTTTGGTCTTTGGAATCAGTGGCAGAGAGTTTAAATGGTAGCAGCTGTTATGTTTCAGCTTGGGACAAAGAGGAAAAATATTTGAAATCACAATATATCCCTGTCACCTGTGGTGTTGCCGCTAGTCTCAGTCCATTCATTCGTTGAACACATATATTTTAGTTGCTTGCTGTATGCCAGGCACTGTTCTAGGTGGACGGTAAACAGGCCATCCACATATCCCTGACCTAGAAAGAGACAGAAAATTAGTAATGCACTTAATAAATATCGATGGAACAGAATAGAGAACCCAGATATAAGACCGCACACCTACAACTATCTGATCTTTGACAAAAACGAGCAATGGGGAAAGGATTCCCTATTCAATAAATGGTTCTGGGATATCGGTCTAGCCAAATGCAGAAAATCGAAACTGGATCTATATGCAAAAATTAATTCAAGATGTATTAAATACTTAAATGTAAAACCTAAAGCTAAAAAAATTCTGGAAACATTGTACACAATACCATTCTAGACATAGGAACTGGCAAAGATTTCATGATGAAGACACAGAAACCAACAAAAGCCAAAATTGACAAATGGGATCTAATTAAGCTAACGAGCTGCTGCACAGCAAAAGAAACTATCATCAGGTGAACAGAAAACCTACAGAATCAGAGGCAATATTTGCAAACTATGCGTCTGACAAAGGTCTAGCATCCAGCATCTATAAGAAACTTAAACAAATTTGTAAGAAAAAAAAAAAAACATTAAAATGTGGGTAAAGGACATGAACAGACACTTCTCAAAAGAAGACATATATGTGACCAAAAAGCATATGAAAAAGAAGCACAGCATCACTGATCATTAGAGAAATGCAGATCAAATCTACAGTGAGATACCATTTCACACTAGTCAGAATTACTATTATTAAACAGTCAAAAAATAACATGCTGGCAAGGTTGTGGAGAAGAAGGAAGATTGTTGGTGGAAGTATAAATTAGTTCAACCGTTATGGAAGACAGTGTGGTGCTTCCTCAAAGACCTAAGGACAGAAATACCATTTGACCCAGTAATCCTATTCCTGGGTATATACCCAAAGGAATATAAATTATTCTATTATAAAGGCACATACACATATATGTTCATTGCAGCACTATTCACAATAATAAAGACATAGAATCAACCCAAATGCCCATCAATGATAGACTGAATAAAGAAAACGTGGTAAAGAAACACCATGGAATACTATACAGCCACAAAAAAGAATGAGATTATGTCCTTTGCAGCGACATGGATGGAGCTGGAGGCCATTATCCATAGCAAACTGATGCAGGAGCAAAAAAAAAAAAAAAAAAAAAAAAAGCAAAATATTGCATGTTATTACTTCAAAATGGGGGCTAAATGACAAGAGCACATGAAGACGAAAAGGGTAACAACAGACACTGGTGCCTTCTTAAGGGTGGTGGGTGAGAGGAGGGACATGATCAGAAAAAACTATTGGGTACTAGGCTTAGTACCTGGGCAGTGAAATAATCTGTACCACAAAGCCCCATGGCATACACACACCTATATAACAAAGCTGCACATCCTGCACATGTACCCCTGAACTTAAAAGTTAAAAAATAAATATTATGACTGAGGAGGAATACAGCTTTAAATAGTCTGATCAAAATACGTCTTATTGAGAAGGCATTGATTTTCTCAAGCAAGGACTTCAAAGAGTCAGATAACTGCTGTAGAAGTGTCCGAGGAAGAGTGTTACAGCCAGAGGTAACAACCAGGGCTGCCCTAAGATGAGAAAAAGTGTTTGGTGTGTTCGAAGCAAAAAGACTGAGCCAGAGGGAGTGAGGTCAGAGAGGTTGTTCTCATAGATGCTATAGGACGTTGTGGGCTGTTGTAAGGGTCTGGTGAACCTGCAAGGAAATGTACTAGTCCTAGCTGTGACTGCTAAACCACAGAAGACACAATGCCAGGTATGAGGAGGATTCCTTTGGAAAATCTTTGCCTGGAGGAAAGGGAGTGAATGCTTTCACGTAATGTTTTCACACAGTGGTATATTAACACATAGGAGAGAGCTCATGCACCTCATCTGTTTAGGCTAATAACCTGTGAGTAGTTACCAGTATTTCCCCTTAGCATGCATATGTAGCTATAGAACACAGGCAACTATTTTTCTATCCATTGAATCACTCTCTCAAAAGAAAGAAAAACTCCTGCTCATTGAAAGTATACTTTCAGGCCGGGCATGGTGGCTCATGCCTGTAATCCAAGCACTTTGGGAGGCCGAGACGGGTGGATCACAAGGTTGGGAGTTCAAGACCAGCCTGGCCAACATAGTGAAAGCCCGTCTCTACTAAAAATACAAAAAAACTAGCTGGACATGGTGGTGCACACCTGTAGTCCCAGCTACTCTGGAGGCTAAGGCAGGAGAATTGCTTGAACCCAGGAGGCAGAGGTGGTAATGAGTGGAGATCATGCCATTGCATACCAGCCTGGGCAACAGAGGAAGACTCCATCTCCAAAAAAAAAAAAAAGAGCATACTTTGAAAGCTCCAGCTTGCAAAGATTTCACTTTTTTCCTGGTGCTCAATCTCAGTACCTAGAGCTGCAGGAGGGTGTTGCTTTTGGCAAAGGATGTGGCCAACAGAAGCATGTGTATCCTCCTCCAATGTGTTCCTTCATTGCCATCTAAACCTCAAGGGGAACACTATCTTATAGACTAGAGAGATGCTCATTGATGACACCGTTCTATTCAGCCTAGACTTCAAGTCTGGTGACAGCAAATCCTAGTAATGTGATTTGTGGCAAGTTGTTTAACCTTTCTAAGTTTCAGTTTTATTTTTGTGAAATAGACACAATTTTAGCTAATTTCAAGGTTATTACAAGAATTATGTGAGAAGCTATATATCTAAAAATAGCAAGTTTTGGCCAACACTAGTTCACATTTCCTTCCGTAAGTAGGTTTCCCTCCTTTCTCCTCCTACATGCCCCTTTGACCTTCAGTTATGCTGATCTTACTCCTGTTCTACTCTCACCTGTTTTGAGGAAATAATCTGATTAAACCCCTCACTCTAGATTGAGACCATACGTACCACCTCCAGGTATTCCCCGTAGCACCATAACAGCCCGCATGATGCCTTATGCTCAGTTGATTTGGTTTATTTTAAGTATAATCAGCAACTTCACGTGTTACTCCTCCCAAGGGTGTTTGAACAATAAACAAAGGGCTAAACCAGTGGTTCCCAACTTTTTAACACAAAGGAGCCCTTTATTAATTTTTTTCCCTATGGGCCTTGTGTTTTGGAAGTTTCCATCTACTCAAAACACTGCATGTATTAAGTAATAATTTGTTTTCCCATTTTATAGCTAAAAGACCTGAGTTTGCAATTAAAAAATAAATACAGTAAAGATCAGGATTCGCTTATTTGTATAATGAGATGATTGGTGTTTTGGTGACCTTACGTAGTTTTATTGCAGGTAAATATATTTCCATTAGGCTTTTAGAGATAGTAAACATAGCTCACGGAGCACTGTTAGCACCTTTGTGAATTACTGGGGATCCTATTTTCTCATATTGAAAAACTTCGTTGTATACCAAAAAAAAAAAAAAAACAAGTGTGTAAAAGGAAATTTTGGTACCAATAACAAAGCATGAGAGAGGTATGTATGCCTGCCTGTGTGGCAGGGGGAGAGGTAGGCGGGGAATAGCACCTTCCCATTCACTTCCTATATGTGCTTTTCAGTCACAGCTCACAGATGAAACCATCTATTTGTCCCTGTGCATAAGAGTAGCTCTAGTGGTAGTGATCCATATTAGAATATTCACACTTCTTATTACCACTCACTGTTGCCATATAAATATTGTATAGCATGCCTTTTCATGGTTAATGGGAATCCTACTATAATTTATAGTAAAAAAAAATCTCAAGGTGGAATTTTGGTTTAGTTATTAATCAGCTATGTGACCTTGGGAAAGTTATCTTCTCTGAACCTCAGTGTTATCATCTGAACTTGAAATCATTCAAATCTTAAGAGGAATAATATCTATGTATAATTGTCTAACAGGTAGGCAACCAATTCCTTTCTCTAGTTCTGAAATGGTAAATGGGTTTAGTTTCCTGATTTGACAACTATGGTCTATTGGATTTGGCTTCTAGAGCCCAGTGTCTTTAAGGATCTGGAGCCACATAAAACCTCAGTGACAAAGAGTGCCACAGCTGATGAGTAATATCTACTGTGGTCCTGGCAGGAGTAATCATGGCACATGTGCCATAGTTTTGCCAGCCCAGCCCTGAGTGCCCCAAAGTCTCCCCTTGCATTCAGTCAGACCATCATAATGCTCTTTACCTGGATAATTTGTTTCAGCTTCTTAAAATTTGCTTTTTTTTTTTTTTTTGGAGACAGGGTCTTGCTCTGTTGCCCAGGCTAGAGTGGAGTGATGCCATCTTGGCTCACTGCAACCTCTGCCTCCCAGGTTCAAGCAATTCTCATTCCTCAGCTTCCTGAGTAGCTGGGGCTACAGGTGTGTACCACCACACTGGGCTAATTTTTATACCTTTAGTAGAGATGGGTTTTGCCATATTGGCCAGGCTGATCTCAAACCCCTGGCCTCAAGTGATCCATCTGTCTTGGTCTCCCAAAGTGTTGGGATTACAGCCGTGAGCCACCATGCGGGGCGTAAAATTTGCTTTTATCAAATGTCCTCTGACCATCAGGCTTCATCAAAGGTTATTGAGAGCCACGTCTTTGAAGCTGCTTGTATTTATTTGCTCAGATGTTATTGGGACATTGTTAGATGACACTGCCTTTCAGAAGACTCACAAGAAATGTATATTATTTCGGTACTTTAATGGTGGTGCTCCTGAGCTGGTTTTTGATTTATTCTTTTATTACACAAATATTTATTGTCTAGTATAAAGAACACATTATTGCATACATTTTCAAGAAGATCCAGTAGAATATGTGACCCTTACAACTGCTCATGTATTCCTGTTTTCTAGGAAGCTCAAATCCAGATGTGACCTCTCCCCTCCACATCTAGCAACTGTACAGTATGGTGTCATGCACATTATGTGTAGTTCTCTCACTTCTAGCTTTATCTTTCTTACCTTTGCCTTTCTTTTTGATCCATTCACTCATTTGGTTTTTTAAAATTTGATTGTTTTAAATGTGTGTGTGTATACATATATATATATATATATATATGCTATACATCTTTTTATTTAATGAAAGGTTAAGTATAAGCAAATTAATGAATATGTAAATCTTTTGAGGTTGAGGTTAGAAATACACTCCTTCCCCTATTTTTAAAAATAATTAGTAATTAAAGAATAATCTATGTAAATCACACCCATAAAGTTCTATCTGAATTAAATAATTATAAATAAGAGCAGCTATGATCAGATTTGCACCGTTTAGTCTTCCATATTTGTCTTTCCCAGTGCTGAAAATAGAAGGCTTTAAAAGTTTCTTACCTCATAGTGTTGGATCAAGAAAAGCTTGACATCACTGGCTCAGTATTTGATTCTAGATTGAGGTCCTTATGGGAAACCATTTGAAATGAAGCCAATGTGAACCCATCCTAAGAATGTCAGTCTGAGGCATGGTATCTGCTTATGGATTATATTTATTTATGTGCTCCAAATTATTAGCATGGTGATCTTTCTTTCTCCTGTGGCTACTAATGAAGACATTTTATTATACATATTTCAGTGTCTAGAGAATTTCAGTCTTGCATTCTGCCTGTTCTCTTGCTATCGGCTCTGTAAAGTGAAGGAAGAAACCCCTAGCAGCACATACTACAGGACTGATGCCTAAAATCTGCACAACATGCTAAGTCTCTGAGCCAACTTGGATTGGATGCTATGATCCTAGCTTTTTTGTTTTTTGGCAGAGGGAAGGGGGGCAGTTCTCTCCCTCCCTTTAGTAAATCTGAAAGAAGAACAAAGAAAAATCAGCAGTGTTAAGTGTATTTGCTCAACTCAAAAGACAAGGGGCTGCGTATCTTTGTACACATAGATGTATATAAGAGAGGGTACAAAAAGCATACATTTAAGATATAGAAGCAGAACTTGATAGCCCACTAATGGTGGCTAAGCAATGGAAACACTATTAATCTTGGTAAGTTTCAGGGTTCTGTTTTGCCTTTCTCTAAAGTTTTTCTTGGAGCTACTCACTTTTTTGTTACCTGAGATTAAAATATGGCAAAATAAGCAACACTGTGCCATGATTTTGGATGAGGATGGCATCAGACCACTGCATCCAGCTGACACCTCGTAGCAAGTGCTAATAAACTGTATTAGGTCAAAATATTCAGTTTTCTACTGTTTGCAAAAAAATTTCAAGGTAGTTGCCAAAGTTACGAGTGGTCATTATCTCACTTAAATGTTTTGTCCAGAATGGGGTGGGTCTGGGAACTCAGTGACCTGTACATTGCCTTCCATGACACTTCTCTAATAATTAACATAGGTGCACTTGGGAAATAATCTCTGAAAAATAATAGCCTTTTAAAGTAATTCTTGTTCGTGCATCAGGACAGAGGTTTAGGTTTGTCCTCTAGCTGTCATTTATGGTAGTCTGTTTCTCTGTGTATACAGTAAAAAACACGCGTACATATACATGCCTACACACATGCATGCACACATTTTTGCAGACTTGTATGTCAACGGCTGCAGTCTAAGGTCACCTATCTGTAAACTACATTGGAACTATTAGCAAACCATTATGTGTTTCATTGATTAACCAGCATTCATTGCGCATCTCAAATGTCTGGTACTGGACTGAGCAGCAGAAATACTAGTAAGATTAGTAAAACACAGGTTCTCAGGTAGACCAGGGTATTGTGTGGAGATAGACATGTTAATAGAGTAAACTCAATGTAAGTTATGTAACAATTTGAATTGGGTATATGCAAAAAATATACATATAATAATAGTGACTTTGACACATAAAGGATTTATTCTCTCACAAAAAAAGATGTAATCAGTCCAAGTGTGGTTCAGGAATCAGGATCTTTCTCTCTTTCTGCTCTGCCATTCTCAGTACAAGGCTTCCATTCTCAAGATTGTCTCATTTCCAAGATGGCTACTGGAACCAGTAGGAAGGTAGGAAAGCAGAGAACAGAAGAAGCATTCTCCAGCTAAGTCACCTTCTTTTAAGTAGTCTTTATGGAAGCCTCACACAACACTTCCACTTTTATTTCACTAATTATGATTTGGTCTCATGACCAATAAGAAATGCATTCTTTTAACTGCATATAATGCTAACCCAGATAAAATTGGGGTCCAGTACAAGAAAAGTAAGAGAAGATGGATATTGGATGACAACCAGCAATCTCTGCCACATGGAGGTATGAATAAAAGGCTATAGAAACACACAGCAATAAGGGAGTTACCTCTGGAATCTGGACAGTCTTTCTTGACGAGGCACTTAATTTGGGCTTTGAATAATGAATAGGAATCTGCCAAATAAAGAATAGGCAAAGAGTATTTCAGGCAAAAAATAATAGCATGAGTACAGAGGGCCCATTAAGCCTATTTTTGTATTTCTATTTGTCTCTGCTATTAATAGTAGGTCTTAACAACTAAGTTTTTTGTTGTTGTTTTGTTTTGTTTTGAGACAGAATCTTGCTCTCTTGCCAGGCTGGAGTGCAGTGGCATGATCTTGGCTCACTACAAACTCTACCTTCTGGGTTCAAGAGATTCTCCTGCCTCAGCCTCCAAAGTAGCTGGGACTACAGGAATGTGCCACCACGCCCAGCTAACTTTTGTATTTTTAGTAGAGACAGGGTTTTACCATGTTGGCCAGGATGGTCTCCATCTCTTGACCTCGTGATCTGCCCACCTCAGCCTCCCAAAGTGCTGGGATTACAGGTGTGATCCACTGCATCTGACCTAATTTTTAATTAATCTAACAGTTACTCAAGAGCAACAGATTAAGATATGTCAAGTATGATTAACCTGATATCCCTGCAAACGATTTTCCACTTGGACCAAAGTAAGAACATTTTATCTGATATAAAGTATTCCACATTCTAAAAATAATTGAGTTAGAAGATTTTGGCATCTTGAAAAGGAATCGATACAGAGAAAAGGAAGAAAAAAACATTTTTTTTTCATTTCATTTTTCAGGGAGATGTTTGTCTTTTAAATTTTTCATTTGTCAGGGAGATGTTTGTCTTTTAAATTCTGAAACTAAATAAAGCCCATTTAGAACTGACTTGCTTCACATCCTGGGGTCCATGAACCCACACTGAGAGTGCTAAGTCAGGCGTCTAGCCAAGTTAGTCTTAAAGTATGTCACCTCCTATTTAGCTATTCCTAATATGACTGTTACTTTGGATATGTGAAGCTGAATTGTTCTTTTCTTAAAATGGTTTTGGAACCATAAGAAATCTTTAGGATTAGAGAGAGATTTTCATGATTATCTCCTTTGGCTCCATTAGAGACATCAGAGTCCATTAAAAATTTTCCGGAGAAACTTAAATCCTTTGAGAAACCTGAAATTCCTATAGTTTAAGGAGTAAATCCAGTTAGATCTGGGATGCCTGAGAGTAGAAATTCCTGTGCCCACTGCCCAAGCTGTCCTTCCACATAGCCAAGGATCTTGTCAGATTAAATCCTCTTCAATCCCAACAACCCCAACCACAGTAGAGTCGATAATGCTTTGAATGCTGCCTCAATTAAAACTGCCAGGCTTTCTCAAAGGATTCAGTCCCTCGAGGGCAAGTAGGTTATCCATTTTCTGATTTTTTTTTTGGCCAACTTTGATTTTTGCTTCCTCTCCAATTAGCTAGTATCCATCCAGGCATTTCTAAAGGATGTGGTGAACCTCATGCAACACCTCCCTTCCACTGTTCATTCTGACTCTTGATTCACATCTCAGCTCAAAAAAGTCTCTTCCTCAAGAAAATCTTCTCTTGCCTCCCAACCAAATTAAATTCTTCATATATTATGCTCTCAGGGTGCCATGTATCTGTGTTTTATAGCTTTTATCATAATTATCATTTTACATTCATTGCATGCGATGATTTGAGCACTATCTCCCTCTGCCACTGGACTGGAAAGTCTCTTGAGAGTGGACCCATGATTTGCTGAAATTCGCTATTGAATTTTGCTCCTAGCACAGTGCCTGTCCTATAACAGGTTCTCAATAAATGTTGCTTAAACAACTAACTGAATTCTTTTATAAATAAAGTACCTCTGTAATCCCATTTCACACGGTGCTCAGAATATGAGTGAATACAGAATTGATCAACTCATGGGCAGGCCCATCTACAGATATGAATGTTGAAAATAATTTTACTGCAGTTACGTAGAAGTACCAAAGTCCCAGCCAGCACATGCTTGACACCGCAGGGATGAAACTTGGTTGCATTCTGCAGTGACCTCATGACAGCCTCTGAATAGACTGAGATGAACTGCTCCTCGGCTACAGTGAACCCATAGGGATAGAGCCCATCTGCCTTTGCCATTCACTTTAGAACTCAGTACCATGTTTTCCTGACAACTTTGCACATTAAAAAAAAAAATAAACAGTTATTGAAGGAGTTGTTACTTTTCATCTATTTTTAAAAGATGTTCATTTGCTATTAATGAAAAAATACACATTACCACATTTTAAAAATAGAGTGCCTATATAACACAATGTTAAGTAATTGTATTTTTGAACCTTTGCCTGAACATGTGTTTGCAATTATTAATAAAAGGAATAAAAAAGAAAAGCAAACCTCAAGCCTCTGTTCATATTAACAACCAGATTTTTGAAAGGCAAAACAAACTGTGGGGACTTTGTGAAGAGAAACCCTAAGTCACTTCAGTTGTCACTACCATTCTCATTTTATTTTGTCAGAGAGAGTAATCGAAAGAGTTTGGGAGTGGAATAACTCTTTCCATGTTTGATTGAACTAGAACTATAGCCATACAACCTGGCATAGTTTGGATTTGAATTTCTAAAACTAAGATATTGGAAAGCAAAGAGTAAAGACACAAATGGCATTGCCCACATGCTCTATAAAGCCTGTGATGCTGTTAAGCCTGATTTGGACCTGGTGTAAAGGTTTCGCTAGAAGTCTTTAGCATTTGGCTGCTTATTAGCTAAGTGACCTTGGGTAAGATTCATGGCCTCAACTGTAAAATGGGGCTATCTTACTTGCCTGGCTCTTTTGAGAATGAATGAGATATTTGTACTGTGCCTGGTCCAGGACAGGATAAGGCAAGTGACAGGGTCTTAGTGGTGTGCATCTCTGCTGCCCTTCATGCAACCCTCCTCTTCCTCCACACACACATACACTGTTTGTATCTGTTTGCTGATTCTCTTCTCCATTTTAAGCTGGAGTGCTAGCTAGAAAAGGGAGAATTTTTTTTTTTTAAACAGAGTCTTGATCTGTTGCCAGGCACCAGCTGAAGTGCAGTGGCGCAATCTTGGCTCACGGCAACCCCCACCTCCCGGGTTCAAGCAATTCTCCTGCCTCAGCCTCCTGAGTAGCTGGGACCACAGGTGCACGCTGCCACACCTAGCTAATTTTTGTATTTTTTAGTAGAGATGGGGTTTCACCATGGTCTCGATCTCTTGACCTCATGATCCGCCCGCCTCGGCCTCCCAAAGTGCTGAGATTATAGGCGTGAGCCACCGCGCCCGGCCTAAGGAAGTATTTTTATTATCACTCAGCAAATATTTTTTGAGGGCTTACAATTGACCAAGCACTGTTACCATTGTTTGGAATACATCAATTAACCCAACATACAAATGACCCACTTTTATGCAGCTTACATTCTAAGGAATCATGTGGAACATGGAGATTATTTATAAAATGTTTCCTGCTACTGTTACCTCTTGGTTGTAGTTTTTGTCATTTGGGTGAATCATAATTACCAACACAGGAGTTACTCTTGAATTAAGGCCCTAAAACATCAGTAATTCAGGATCTTCTCATCTCTCTTACTTTCTCCCATCATTCCCTACCCTGCTCCCTATTCTCTCTCATTCTTTCTTTTATCCTTCTTTCTGTTTGTGTATCTAAACTTTAAAAACATCTTCACCCATGCTACCTTTTTTTCTTTCTTAGCTTGATTCAAATTCCAGTTGAATTCAGTCCCCTTCATAGGAAATATGAGTTAGGCCCCTCAGGGATGAAGGGAGGGTAATTTTGTGCTGATTGGCCTCATAATGGATTCTGCCATCGGTAGGTGCTTGGCTGAATTACACGTCTCTCTTTCTTGTTAGATTGTTGGCTGTGATCACCAGCTGGGAAGCACCGTCAAGGAAGATAACTGTGGGGTCTGCAACGGAGATGGGTCCACCTGCCGGCTGGTCCGAGGGCAGTATAAATCCCAGCTCTCCGCAACCAAATGTAAGATACACAGAGATGGGGTGACCTTTGGACTCGTTGACTTGTTATCCTCCCCTGGCTTACGTCTGGCCCCACTAAACAGCCAGGGAACAGCACCTCCACCAAAATGAGGATGAACCTGAAAATGTAGAAGGCTTTCACGCTCTGGCATGTGAAATAGCTTAGGTGGGACAAGTCAGGTCACCAGGGGCAGTCCCAAAGAGAATACCTGTCCTTCTGAGGCACAGCAGGAGTGAACCAAACATGGGGCTACAGATATTCTCTGTGCAAACATGAGCTTTTCTGTCCAACATGAGGACAGACTGTATCCCAGATCCTGCATGATGTGTAGTGTGTTATGCCTGGTGGAAGATAGCAGGGAGAGTGGGAAGATCAGTACAAATTTATTCCTGTCACTGTGAAATCACATGGTCTTCATTTACAAAGTAGCCTTTGGTCAATGCTAAAACAACTTCTTTCAGAATTAATATAGGGCAGTGATTACATGAAGTCTTGGTTTTTGGGTTTTGGTTTTTTTTTGAGACTGAGTCTCATGCTCTCTCCCAGACTTGAGTGCAGTGACATGATCTCAGCTCACTACAACCTCTGCCTCCTGGGTTCAAGTGATTTTTCTGCCTCAACCTTGTGAGTAGCTGGAATCACAGGTGCATACCACGGTGCCCAGCTAATTTTTGTATTTTTGGTAGAGACAGGGTTTTGTCATGTTCACCAGGCTAGTCTTGAACTCCTAACCTCAAGCAATCCACCCGCATCAGCCTCCCAAAGTGCTGGGATTACAGGTATGAGTTACTGTGCCCAGCCTATGTGAAGTTTTTTTGTTGACCTTTGTGTCCTGATATCTTAATACTAGCAAAAAAAAAAAAAAAAAAAAAAAAGACAACCACCAAAAAAGGGTAATAATTATACACGTACTTGCTGAGAACGTCACACGATCATCTAATGTAATTGTTACGACAACCTCATGAGCAAAGTACTATGAATCTCCATATTATGGATGAGATAACTGAAGCTTAGCCAGATTATGGGATTTGTACAGAGTCACACAGTTGTAATGAAGCCAAGGTTTGCGCTCAGAGTCTGATTCCAGAGCCTAAGCACTTACTTGTTCCTCTGGACTGGTCACAGCCCTGCTGATAATCTCCGTGGTGGGTCATCTGCAAGGCAGATAGATGGATCAAGGGAAGGTGCCTCAGATGTCTACCAGTCAGATCCTGATAGGATAGGTGGTACAAGTTCTCGTGGTTCCTAAGCCTACAATGGAGTCATTAATCTGAGGCATTTTATGATGCACAGTCCTCTGTGACAATCACTGTCCTAGGCACTGCAGCAGATGCAGATAGAAATTAGCCCTTGTATTAAAGGACATGCACTTTTAGAATCATTTTGACCTTGCATGGCATATTGTCTCCAGATTTTGCTTCTCTGCAGAATCCTTCAATAGATCCCTGATTGAGTATTTCTTTCCACTTGTTTCTCTGGCTTGGGAAGTGAGAATGAATATCTTTAATGAGTGTGTTTTGTTATCTTTACTTGTTGACTAGCTGGAGGAGGAAAACAACTGACGTATGGGGAGTTTGAGGCTTTAAATGGACTTATAGGTCAAGAAGAAAGGCAGCTGCAGTTGTTGTGGTTTGCAGTAGAGAAGTATTTTCAGAAGTCCTCAAAAAGCAGTTTGCCAAAGGATTAGGCTCAAGGTGAAAAGAGCGGGTAGAAAGAAAGAGTGGGGACTTCTAAACGCATGAAAAATTGGAGATACCAGTTTAGGGAACGCTCCACATTCTAACTCCCTTGGAAGCAATGAAAACTGTAATTCTAAGGAGGATTCCATGGTGTAATGGTTAGTACTCTGGACTCTGAAAAATGTAATTCTGCAAAAAATAAATAAGTAAATAAAATAAGAAAATTGAAAATATTCTAGCAGATAGAATGAAGAATGAGGTAACTTAGACATTGATATAATACATTCAGGTGAACTTTTTTTTGGTCTTTATGTTGTTAAGCTTCTTCTATAAGATGAAACATTTCTCAAGTTAGAAGATGGAAACCAGAAATGGATAGAGTCATAGTTCTCTTGTAAATTGTGGTTGGATATTAGAAAAGAGTTATATTTAAAAGATCATTCTTAAGAACTCTTGAAGGAATGCTAGAATAGTTAAAATCTCTCTATTTCTGTCATGTAACTGAATCAGTGGCATTATCTAGGAATCTAGGAATTACTGTTAGATACGAACGGGAATGTCATGCATGTGTGCAGCAATGGCTGTATAGTGTTCTGGGAGCATGCTTTTAATGGTAAAGATCCTTTTTTATTCTCATGCTTATACCTTCCTGTTCTCAGAGAGGAGCTAGACTACTCTGCTCAGATAAACATTCCCCTTACCCTACTGTTAGGGAGGGATGGGTGACCTCTGGGACATGAATCACAAAACAAAGATGGAGAAGCTCCGAAGGAACAAACTGAAGCAAATTGAGAGCCCTGTGTCATCTCCAGGTCTGCAAATAAGTACTGAAATGAAAAGTGCCCTGTTCAAGACCGCCAGTGGGTAAATTATATCATACACAACCTGATGATGATACATAATGACAAAATGCAATTGATTCATTTACCTTAGCACTGATGATGCCTCATGACAGAATGATTGATATCAATAAAGCCCAGCGTATGCATGCAACTCACCACAATCTATAGCAGATGCAGAACAAACTGCCTCGCTTATGTTTTCTCCACCCTAGAAGAATCGTTCATCCTGTGCTTACAGACTGTGAGGCGACCCACTGGCAGGGAAGATTAGGCTGCTCTGCAGGGCCCAGCAGAGTGGCCAGGTGAGCGGTTCTCCACCCCTGGAGGAGTCCTGCCAGATCGCTCCCGTCTTCTGCCAAAAGGCACCGTCAGTTCACCACATGCTCTCTTCGAACTTCTGGCACTCAGATTCCCCACATTGAACTCATTTTCTTTATGAACTTATATCCAAGTTTTTTCCCCCCTGCATGTTATCAAGCCTCAGAGGAACAAAGCAAAAACAGGAGAGTGGAGAAAAGCCATGGTAGAAAGTGCCAGAAGGATAAAGAGAAGTAGGAAAAGTTTATCCAATGGCTGCCATTTGCTGGTGAATTTTTAAAAATCAACTTTTTATTAAAAGATATTATAATTGCCATTATTAAAAGACATTATAAAATTGTCTTTTAATAAAAAGACATTATAAAAAGACATATAAAGTTGCCATTATAATTGCCTAGTGCAAACACGGACAGTAGAAGCAGAGCAAGGTTTCCTTTACAAAAGTACTCTTTCTCCCTTTGTAAAGGCAAAGGCTGCCCACTGACAGCACTGACCTTTTTCATTTTTCCCGGTCACTTCTCAACTCCCCCAGCCCAACACAAAGAGTCAAATAAAGCTGACATTACCTTGCCTCTGATTCTCAAAATTTAAAGGCTCATTTTCTCACAAGATTTATTGACTTATACTATATTATGTATTTTCCAAGTACACAGAATATTCTTAGAGTGAGAGCCAGCCGATTTGCTATTCATTTAACATTTCCACCTTTGCAGAGCTCTCATCTGTATCTGTATGTTTTGAAATCACCTGGAGATCCTAAGGCTCTCTTTCTCTACCTTCCATGCATGGGGAGGCCACTTAACTAATTTATATCAAGATAAAATTAAGCTTTTAATACTTAAGAATGTGCTTCTCAGACTGTGGCTTATGCTGATGTATAATGGCTATGGGTAAACATATCCTTGGACTACCATTCTAGCTCAAAGATTTTGAGGTAAAGTATGCTTATAATAAAACACAGGCCGCTATGTTATGAAGTGCAAAATACATATGGATTTTTTAAAGAAAGCGTAAAACATTAAAGAAATTTCCACTTACCTTGGCTGCTTCAGGCTATCCTCACAAGCCACTCAAGGATATGTTCATTCAACAGCACATTTAATGGGCACCTGCTATGTGCTGAGGAACTGTTCTAGGTGCTGGAAACACAGCACAGAACAAAACAGACAAAATCTATTTATCTTCATGGGACTTAGATACTAGCGTGAGAGACAGACAGATAACTAAAATGTATGTATGTCATATGGTGATATGAGCCATGGAAAATTAAGCAGAGCAGGAGAAGAACAGGAAATGGGTATAGGCTGCCAGCCACGGGTGATGCAGGGAAGTTGCAGTTTTCAGTTAGTTAGTAAGGAGAGGACTCACTGATAGCATGGCATTTGAACAGGATCTGAGGGAAGTGAAAAGAGGTCACCATGCAAAAGTCAGGGAGGAGAAATTGCTAGGAAAGGAGAAAAGCAAGTGCAAACATCCTGTGGTATTTGCATTCGGGATATATTTCAGGAAGAACAAAGAAGCCAGTGTGACTGTAATGAGGTGAGTTTCAAAAAGTCTAGAGAAAATGTTGTGAGGCAGAGGGAGGAATAGTGCAGATATTGTGGATTTTTTAAGCCTGAATGAAATGGGAAGTTGTTGGAGGATTTTGAACAGAGGAATGACTTGATCAGATTTCTGCTATACTGAGAATAGACTAGTGGGGCCAGCTGTGGAATTGGGAGCTGTACTTGGAAAGATATTACACTAAGCCAGGCCACAGATGTTGATGGTTTGGACTGGACCAGTAGCTGTGGCAATGATGAAAAGTGACCCAATTCTAGATATACTGCACCTCTCTCATCCTTCCTTCCTCCCTCCCTCCCCCCTCCCTCCTCCCTCCCTCTTTCTTTCTTCCTTCCTTTTCTTTTCTTTTCTTTCTTTCTTTCCTTTTTTCCTTCTTGAAACAGGCTCTCACTCTGGATCTCACTCTGTCACTCAGGCTGCAGTGCAGCAGCACAATCACAGCTCAGCTCATTGCAGCCTTGACCTCCTGGGCTCAGGTGATCCTCCCACTTCAGCCTCCCGAAGCTGCTGGGATTTTACAGGCACACACCACCAAGTCTGGCTCATTTTTGTATTTTTAATGAAAACAGGGTTTCGCCATGTTGGCCAGGCTGGTCTCAAACTCCTGGCCTCAAGTCATCTACCCACCTCAGCCTCCCAAGGTGCTGGGATTACAGGTGTGAACCACTTCACCTGGGCAGCATTTTTAATTTTAGCCATTCTTATCAGTAAGTAGCAGTATCTCATACTTGTTTTAATTTGCATTTTCCTAATGGCTAATAATGTTAACATCGTTTAATGTTGTATTAGCTTGTAATTGCTGCTGTAACTAATTACCACAGACCAAATTATTTAAAGTAACACAAATTTATTGTTTTATGGTTCTTTGGGGGAGGAGTGTCAGAAAACTGAAATAGGTTTCACTGGGCTAAAAAACAAGGTGTTAGCAAAACACAGCTCTCTCCGAGGGAGAATTCCTTTTTCTTCCATTTTGATTTTCCTGCTCCTGGAGCCTATCTGCATTCTTTGGCATCTTCAAATCTCTGACTCAAGCTTCCTCTTCTGCCTGCCTATTGTATGTTAAAGAATGTTTGTGATTATCTTGACTCCACTCAGATCATTCCAGGTAATCACTTAATTTTAAGGTCAGCTGATTGGCAATCCTAATTCCATTAGCAACCTTAATTACCCCTAGCCACATAATAGCATGCATTCACATATTTAAAGACATATTTGGCAGTGGGGATGGATACCTTAGTCTGCTTACCACAGTGAACTTTGTTAATCTTTTGCATAGTGCCAGTTCAAGTCTTTTGCTCATTTTAAAAAAATGGGTTGTTTGACTTTCTGTTGTTGAGTTTGGAGACTTCTTTATATATTCTAGGTACAAGTCATTTGTGGGATATTTGATTTGGAAATATTTTCTCCATAGTAACTTTTTTTCTTCAAAATTGCTTAATGTTATCTTGTACAGAGCAAAAGCTTTTCATTTGGATGAAGACCAGGCTATCATTTTTTTTCTTTTATGGTTTGTGCTTTTAATGTCATGTCTAAAAACTTCTTGCCTAAGACCAGGACACAAAGATTTTCTCTTAGGTTTTCTTGCAGAAGTGCATTTTACCTTGAAGTCAATGACCTATTTTCAATTATTTTTTGTATAAGGTATAAATTTGATAGGTAGGTTGAATTTCTTTTTTATAGATGCCCAATTCTTCCAGTACCATCTGTTGAAAACACAACATTTTCTTTTTTAAATTGTCTTTAAACCTTTGTCAAAAATCTATTGGCTGTTTCTGGACTCTCTTCTGATATGTGCCTATCCCTTCACCAATACTCCAATTTTTTATTACTGTGACTTTAATGTAAATCTTAAAATGAGGTAGTATGGTTTCTCCAACTTTATGCTTATTTTCAAATTCATTTTGGCCCATCTATTCAGCATCTTTGCCTTTCCATATAAATTTTACTATGTGCTTCTCCATATCTACAAAAAAGTCTACTGGGATTTTGTTATGTTAATTCTGCGGATTGATTTGGAGGGGTAGGGATTGGCATCTTTACCATGTTAATTCACTCAGTCTATGAGGTATAATAATTTTATGTCTCTATTTATTTAGGTCTTCTTTTATTCCTTTGATTAGCCTTTATTAGCTTTCAGCATGCAGATCACATATACTTCAGTTAGATTTACACCTCCAGTATTTTTTGCAGCTATTGCAAATGGCACTATATTCTTTTTTAAAATTAGAGATGTAGTCTCACTATGTTGCCCAGAGCAGTGGCTATTCACAGGTATAATCATAGCACACTATAGCCCCAAACTCCTCAACTCAAGTTGCCTCAGCCTCCCAAGTAGCTGGGATTACAGGTGTTCCTGTGCTTGGCTTGGCATTGTATTCTTTATTTCCATTTCTTATTATATATTGCTAGTTCATAGATATATGATTGATTTTTGTGGGTTAGCCATGTATTATCTAAACTCGATAAACTCAATACCTCTGAGTTTTTGGTAAATTACTGGGAATTTCTCAATAAATTATCATATTGTTTACAAATGAGAGTGGTTTTGCCTCTTTTCAATTTGTAAGCCACTATTTTTTTTTTCTAGTCTTATTATACTGGCTAGGGCATGCAATACAATAATGAATAGGAATGATGACAATGGATATCCTTATCTTATTCCCAATCTTAAGAGGAAAGCATTCAGTTTCTCACCATTGAATATGATATTAGCTGTAGGTTTTTATAAAAGACTTTTATCAGATTGAGGAAGTTCCCTTCCTTTCCTGGTTTGCTGAGAGTTATTATCATGAAGGGATGATGAATTTTATTAAATTCTCTTTTACCTCAACTGACATAGTCGTGTGGTTTTTCTTCTTTAGACTTTTATTGTGATTAATTACATTAATTGGTTTTTAAATAAAGAACCAACTTTGCATTTCTGGGATAAACTCTACTCGGTCATGATGTATTATTCTTTATATAGATTGCTGGTTTGATTAGGCAGTATTTTGTTGAAGCTTTTTATATCTGTGTTCATGAGAGATACTGGTCTCTAGTATTATTTTTGTATTTCTTTGTTTGGTGTTAGTATTAACACAAAATGGCCTCAAACAATGAGTTGGGAAGTAACCTCTTGTCTTCTTTCTTTTCTGGAAGAGATTGTATAGAATTGCTGTTATTTCTTCTTTAAATGGTTGATGCCATGCCGCAGTGAAATTTTCTGGATCTGGAGATTTATTTTTCAGTATGTAACTTTATGAACATATGGAATACCATTATGGTAATGATTTTAATGTCCATTCTGTGTTTGGAGTGATTGATTTTTCACTTTAATATGTGCTGTATTTTTTGGTTTCTTTGCATGCCTCATATTTTTTGACTGGATGCCAGACATTACAAATTTTACCTTTTGGGGTACCAGATATTTTTGTGTTTCTATAAATATCCTTGAGCTGTGTTCTGGGAGCAGTTACGTTACTTGAAATCAGTTTGATCCTTTGGGGTCTTAACATGTGGTAGACAGGACCAAAACCATGTTTGGTCTAGAGTTAATTGTACCCTTTTACAGAGGCAAGACCTTTCTGAGTACACTACTCAATGTTCCATGACTTACAAAGTCTTTCACTTTGGCTAATGGGGTGAGATGCTATTCTCATCCCTGTATGAGCACCATGTACTCTTCTCTACAATTCTTTTGTGGAGTTCCTTTCCCCAGGCCAGGTAATCTTCTCACACTTATGTATTGATTAGTATGCTGCTGGATACTCAAAGGAAACCCTCTTGGGTCTCCAGAGTTGTCTTTCTATATAATGCTCTCCTTTCTGTTACTTTGTCCCACAAATTCTAACTGCTTTGGTCTCCTTGGACTCTTTGCTTTGTCTTCTCAACTCAGGAACCTACTGAGTTCTACCGGTGTTCCCACTTCCAAAGTTGTAGCCTGGAAACTCTATCAAGGTAGTCAGCTGGGGCAATGTTGAGGCTTATCTGGTTTGATTCCTGGGTCTACAGAATTGCTGTCCTTGTTTGCCTGGTGTCCAATATCTTAAAAACCATGGTTTCATCTGACTTTTTCATTCTTTTAGGCAGAATATTAAATCTGGTTCTGGTTATTTCATCTTTGTCAGAAGGTTTGGCAGAAGTCTTGGTGCTGGGCTCTCAATTCAGCTCTGCAATTACATAGAGCTAAGCCAGCTTTTGACCCCTTCTATGGGAATGCAGTTAAGCACCTCTAATTCTGATTCCTCATCTCCCTACAACCTCCACAGCCACTTGATTCCTAGAGGTTGAATGCGTTCCACTATTGTCTTAGAATTTTCTCCCAAGCAACTGAACTCATTTTGTGAGTTTGCTACTGGCTGTTTGATATTAGACCTGTGCAGGCAAAGGTCTCTATGTCAGGATTATTGCCTGGGTGAGAGAGAATATAAGATATTACTGATTGTGAGATGCATTCTGATTTCATATATGTTAAAGCAGGAAAAGTTGTCCCTCTTGGAATCAATGAAATAGGGTATTTTGACAATAGAACTTTTTAAGTGAGTAGATCTAAAGATGAAGTAGAGGATGGCTCCAAGTTTTCTGGCCTAGGCAAATAGAAGGATGAAGTTCTCCAGATGGAAATGAGGAGGGCATCTTGTTCGGCCTGTCCAGTATGTATCTTCCATCGTGCAATTACAGATATCACATACTAGGAAGAAAATGGAAAGGCTCAAATGCTCAACTTCTTATTTTGTTGGATATATTTTAGGAGTAATAAAACTGGCGTGAAGATGTAAGATGCACCATTTAAACCTCCTCAAGATTGGCAGACTATTTTTATATGTAGTCAATTGTATTTTCAAATGGCTTTTTTGTTTTTAAAAATAAAATAAAATTAAGTATCAGTTCCATGGGCATAGAGGGAAGAGTCTTTAAAAACATGAACTTACCAATAAGATAAACTCAGATATCAGAATAGGAAATTCTGTCTTTTCAAAATATTATTGTCATCACCTTTCTCTGATACAGCAGTGAATCACATGGAACATCCACACGACAAGATTTTTAAATGAATATAAGATGTTCTATATAGAAAGTTGTGGGATATACATATAGATAGATATTTTTTAAAATAACTCTTCTAAGTATAATCCTTTAGAACAATTTTCTTGAGAAAGAATATTTGCAACCCATATCTGTGAAATGACAGAATTTATTATTCCCATGGAAAGTTTGTCCATTAAATAGAGGAAGGGGTTATCTGGTATCTGAAGCAGATCATTTAGAATTGTTGATTAATAAGCTAGAAATACATCCCAAAGACTGGCATCATGGTTCAGTCAGCAAAGCCAGAATAGATTAGGGCAGATGCACTCGATCCTAGAACAGTGTGCCTTTGTAGGAAAGGGCACCCAGAGGAATGTTTAGCATGGTGAGAGAGGATGTGGCCCCTGCCTCAGCAGCTATACTAATGGTATTAATCACCAAGGAGGCAGGTGTTGCACCAGATCACTCTCACATCCTGAGAGATCTTACACCACTCTGTGTATAACATTGTAATAGATGCCAAATAGAAGCATCTTCCAATCCGTCCCAAATCAATGAGGATTTATCAGCAAATGAGACAAGTTTTAATACATAAACAACTCAAAAGTGGCTTTTTATGAATGTGCAGAAAATGAAATTTTTGTTTTTCCTATTTTGTTTTTTGTTAAATTAACAGCACTGTTCCTTAAAGTATGTTCTAAGATACATTAGCTGATTTTAACAGGTGACACATAAGAAAGTTTTTCTGGATAAACACCTTAGATATACACTGGGTTAAATAGCGTGAAATGGGTTTCTTTGGTGCAGGGCTCCTAAAAAATGAATGAATGTGCTTTGGGAATTTCATCTGTGCGGTATAGTATGTGATATTTCCCCCATGTTTTTCTTAGATCCCTTTTTCAGGACCATCTTGTGGAGATAATGCTTTGTTTGTCTTCTTTGTCACTGAATCCCTATTACCTTGCATGGAGACTGACACTAAAAGACACTGAAATAATATTTGTGGAATAAAGTAATGAATTGGCAGATCACTTAATGACTTGCCAGGGGTCCATCAGCCCTTTTTAGAATAATGTGTAAGAGAAGACTGAGGCACTTCCTACCTCTGTGCCATGTGCTGCCAACTGCTGGAGTTTGTACCAGCCTGAGTTTGCTCCATTTCTCTTGGGTGAGTGCAAGGGGCATCAGAAAATAATCTTTTACCTGGTCTACTTTCTCCATATGCCCTCTCCCCTCAACAACTTTCGAGCAGGTTCTTCTCTTGTTTTTGGAGGGCATGCAAATGTTACCACACCCTGTCTTCTTTAGGGAGCATTTGGATATTACTGCATCAGCCAAAAGCTAGGGTATTAATGCCCCAGTGTGTGGAATGTGAGTCACTTCCCAGCAGAGCGAGAGGGAGGCCGCATGAGCTGTGTGGGGGTCAGAAGACTGCTGCTGAGCATGGCAGGGCCAAACAGAAAGCTTCCCTTTTACTTGCCCTTTATTTGACCTGTGGGTAAACAAAGACTTTCTATTTCTAGAAAGACCCATTGTTTTAACTGCTCTGTGTTTCTTTTGCAAACTTAAAAAGTCATGTCTTTATGCAAGACATTTAAAGCTCTGTGGGCCCAGTCTTAACTTTTTTTTTTTTTGGTTCCTTTTCTATATTCCCCTTACTTTTTTGTTGTTGTTCTTATATGCCACAAACTCTTAGCTCTCTGAAATTCAACAATGTATATCATTAAAAACAGCTATAAGATTTTAGCCTGAGTAGAATATGCAACTTTGTAGAGAACTTGATAATGTAACCTCTTTGGGGAAGGAATTGGAAGCATATGCTTCTTCTTTCTCTTTCAACAGGTAATATGCTAGAGGCCTTGGAGAGTTTAAACACAATAAAAAATAAATAGTTTTTCATTCCCTGTCCTTCAAGAGATTTGAGATAGAGGGAGGAAAATAATGTTTATAGAACACCTACTGTGTTCCAGGCCACATTTATATATCTAGATTCATGTCTATATTTATATCTAGTCACAACAATAGTATGAGGCAAGTTTTGTTTTCCCTGTTTTACAAACAAGGAAACTGAGGATCAGAGAAGTCAGGTAACTTCTGAGATTCACTGATTTAAACTAAATTCTCCTAAATGTAGGATGATAATATTAAGGTTCAGAGAAATTGAGTAGCAATTGGGGTTCTCTTATTTAACCTAAATCCTTCCAGTGATAGGATAATAATGTACACCATTAAGAAAATATGTCTGAACAGGCCAGGTGCAGTGACTTACATCTGCGGTCCCAGCACCTTGGGAGGCCAACGCAAGTGGATTGCTTGAGCTCAGGAATTCAAGATCAGCCTTGGCAACATGATAAAACCATATCTCTACAAAAATACAAAAAGGGGCTGGGCGTGGTAGTGCTCACCTGTAGTCCCAGATACCTGGAGTGCTGAAGTGGGAGGATCTCTTGAGCCCAGGAAGCTGAGGCTGCAGTGAGCTGTGATCGTGCCACTGCACTCAAGCCTGGGTGACAAAGTGAGACCCTATCTCAAAATAACAACGATAATAATAAATAAAGAGATATGTCTGAACAAAGAATCACACAGGGCTTCTGAATATGCTGGTAAGTTTTTAAAAACCTGCCTTTCTCTGTCTTCTGGAGCCTTCCTATCCATTTGATATTGGACTATGCATTATACTTCCCAGAGACTTCATTTCTTCATCAGAAAATCCTCTGTGCCTATGTCCGAAGTTTTGGGTGAGGGAGTAAATAGTATAATTTAGGTGAAAGTGAAACTCTACAGTGCCATATAAAGATAAGATACTGCCATTACAAATGTAGTTCTGAATTAGAATGCCTATGATGATTTGAGATGCATGTAATATAGCTCTAATTTTCTTAACTGTCTGCTTCTAATGACTTTAAGCTCAATTTATAAATAGAGTGAAAAGAGATCCATTATAAAGTGATCTGTGGTTCAGTCAATTTCTAAAAAATATTTTAAAATAGAATGTGTGTAGAGAAATGTCAAGAAACATTTATGGGGTACTCACTACATATAGTATTAGGGATAGATATTGTGAAGGATATTTAAGAACTAGAAAGCATGATTTCCACCCCTGGGGTGTTCAGAGTGTACAAGTATATCTTCCCCTCCTCTTATCTGTTCTACTCATCCTATAGTCTGCTGGAGAGAAGTCCAGATTTTGATATAATAAATTCACCCTTTGAACATTAGAATTTATTTTTATGTTTTAATTCAACACAAATGTTTTTGATCATATACGAACAGATTTCAAAATCAAAAATGAAAACTTACAAATCAGTTTTTCAATATATTAAAATTCCTATTTTTTTAAAAGGCCAAATCCTCCAGGAGTTAACTAGTAACTAGCATCTTTGGCATATTTTAGTTTGAGGAAATTTGAAAATGTTGATTTCTAAATATTGGCCTTCACATTTCAAACACTTAAAAAACTGTCATTTTTAAAGGCATGTAAGTCAGTGCCTTTATTTAGAAGGCAATCAATAATTTTGTGTCAAGTGACATGCTTTTGAGATTTTGCTTTGCTTCTCTCTAGTGGATGATACTGTGGTTGCAATTCCCTATGGAAGCAGACATATTCGCCTTGTCTTAAAAGGTCCTGATCACTTGTGTAAGTAACTCTGTTGTTTTCCTTTGGGGATTGGAAAGTGTCTTCATTATTATTTATTTTGTGTTCCCAGAAAAGATTAAAACACAATAATACAAATATTTCTACTCTATCATAATATGATATTTTGAGTGCTTCTGTTTATCTTTTAGCTGCCTGATGAGATGGCAGAAACCTCTGTGGTAATTATCTCTAACCACAGTCATCCTGAGAAGCACAAAATAGATGCTCCCAATGGGTTGTTCATGGGTTAAGCACATGTTTATGTTCTGTGATTATTAGATCTCATTCTCTCTCTTCTTCCTTTCCAATCTCAATCTTTTTTTTTTTTGCCTTCCCTCTTCTTTTTTCTTTCTAACCCTCCCTCTCTCTTCTTCATTCTTTCTCTTTTTTTTACCTATTCTCATGTTTCATTACTTCATCAATCCAGAGGAACATAGAAACATCGAACAACCTTAACACTGTAGCATTTAAAGAAAACCATCATGGTATAATTAAGCATCCCATGCATTAAAGAAAATCCAGGGCCTTCATATCTTAAAGATAGCCACTGGGATTCAGGATTAAATGGTTATCATAACCCCAAAGATCAAATGCAGCAGGGCACCTCCAGAGTTTGTGCAAAAATTGATCTTCAATTATGCCAAGACAGCAGTACAGAGCCACCTCTTTCTTATTATTTAGTGTTGTTTAGATATAGACCCATAAATTACAAGAAGAAAGTTATAGGCTATAAACAAAGAAAAGGATGGGAGATGATATAATAGCATTTTCTGTAACACTTCAGTTGGTTCCTTGAGCATTTCTGTTCTCCTCTACTGTGATTGTTCCTAGGTTTCCACAAAGCCATCTATCATCTGTCCTTTCTCCCCTCCCACACAAATCCTTGTGAAACCAAATTTAGATAGCAAGCATTATTTTTTACCAATGGGATTATGAATGAAATCATGCTAAAAAGGCAAACATGAGGAAGACAAATTGAAGCTCATAAAAGTCAATATAGCCTACTTTAGTGTTTCTAAAAATAAAAATAAACACATTTCATGGAAGAGGTGGGATTTGAATGGTCATGTGAAGTAAGGGAATAAGTAAGGTACAGTTCAGGCAAAACCAAAAAATGCTGATAAGTCACCTTCTATGGATTCAAGCTTTTTTCTGATCCTGAACAGCCCTGTAAAATATAGTATTCATATGTCAAAAGAAAACATATGTATGTGTATTATTACCATTCAAATGATTCATTGTTCCCCATTTGAGAATTGGAGAGGGCTCACTTCTGATGTAACAACCCCACTCAATAACAGTACTTTTGTGAGCAGTGATGGATACTGAAATAAAAATATTCAGGCCAAGATTATCACCAGTGGGGGACTGACTCTTCATTGCAGAAGAAAGAACCCATAGGAATAGATTTAAGAGAGAAATTTATTTTTATAAATGTGGTAGTCTCCTAGATTTCCTAATTATGTGATCACAAAGAAGCTGAAGAATTGGACTTGTTTGATTTAATTATCCTAAGAATTTGATGAAAAGCAAACTGGAATCTGCTTTTCTCTCCCAACAAATATAATACTGGTAGCATCTATACAGCTAAATCATTTTTTCTTGTGTGTTCTTTTTTTTTTATTTGAAATGCAATTCAGCAAAATGAATGTGGGAGTAAAGGATACCCTGTTTCTCTTGTAGTTCTTTTGCCCTTCACTCCCAGAAGCTGGTACAGTATGAAACCAACCTTAAATATTTTGGACCAAACCAGAATAAGATGAGACGATCTAATGTGCCTCCATGGCTCATCTTTAATTAGGACAGCTGCAAATCTCTTTATAAAATGGAAGCAGATGCTCAGATCAGGCCTACAACTGCAGGATTTTTCTAAAGCTAAGTTAATTAATGTTCTAGAAAGATTTCTACAACTGCCGGTGAGGCAGTTTGAGGAATGAAGGCTGGAGGAAGGAGATTCAGGGCAGTTGCTTTCCCCTGATGATAACAACTGTGATTTCCTCACTCCAGTATTTCCTTGATGTGCCCTATACTTCAGTGGGATCTCCTCTGTATTGAGGCAGGGGAGAGAAGCCTGGCCTACTCTAGAAGAAGCGTTTGACAGACTTCATCTGAGAGTCACTGGGCATTTAATTGAACACCAGGATTTTCCAGCTGTTGGTATTCTTTGCAGTAGAGAACTACAAATAGACCACCTCTACAATAATGTAATACAGATATCTTCAGTACTTGAGTACCTTCAGAGACCTTAAAATTGTTTTAACCCAGAACCCTACCCAAGTACTACATTTTTCTGCTGAAGGATCTCTCTTGAAACCAAACATTCTTGTCAAGTTTTAGAAACAGCCTTAGTCCGTCTTTCTTCATGCAACACAACAGACAGTTGTTCTAAATCACCCCTCAATCATATGAGAACTTAGTCTTTTCTGAATCACACCTCATAATTACCATCATCCCCAGCATGCTCTGAATTTCTACAACAAAACATGCTTCATAGGCTTTGTCATTGGCCAAATCTGGATGTGAATGCTCCAGAAATAAAGGGGTTTTTTTTCTATCTTAAGCACTTATGAAATACTCTATATGTGCATAAAGCTGAATTAAGTGTCAAAATGGATTTCAAAAAGAGAGAATACTGAAAATGATAGCTCCTCTTCTTAAGTCACTATTGTTTCTTCATTTTGCACAATAGCACCAGTGCAGTAAGTAACCAGAAAGTATAAGTAAACACAGGTTAATGCATGAATATAGAGTCATACAGGTACTGAAGCAACTCAGAGATGCATCTGGATCTTCTAGAGCAAAAAGAAAACTGGAGGGTATCCTAGGCTGAGGGCCTTCAAGACTGAAGTCAAAAAGATACGTATGAGAATTGGTTTAGTCAAAGGAACAGGGTTACAGTAAAGTGGGATGCCCAAATAAGGTCATCTGGCGAGTCAAAGATTTTTTTTGACAGGGACCCTTGAATGCTTGGCTAATGAATTTTAAAATAATTGCATTTGCAGCATAAATTTCTATGTGACTCAGCAGTGCCTATATATTTTGTTGATATCACAATTTCAATTTTGTCAGCTATATAAAGAATGATGTCTCCCTTACCTACCTCTAAACGTTGCATGAAATGTTCTTGCCTGTGTTTGCCCTAGGAACATCTTTCTCTCATCTTCATGTATTTGATTATGCAGATCTGGAAACCAAAAGCCTCCAGGGGGCTAAAGGTGAAAACAGTCTCAGCTCCACAGGAACTTTTCTTGTGGACAATTCTAGTGTGGACTTCCAGAAATTTCCAGACAAAGAAATACTGAGAATGGCTGGACCACTTACAGCAGATTTCATTATCAAGGTGAGCCCAATTTAGATACCTCCTTTTCAAGCCACATCCAAACTGACGTTACCTATAATTTCCTGAGCAGAGATAGACTTTAGGTTCTGACATATGTTTGGAAAGCCTGTGTGTTACCCAGGAAATGTTTAATCTGAGGGTGTTGAGCTAGCTGCATCCTGAACTTTATGAGAACATATGATATTTTAAGGTCATATGAAATCTTTACTATATACTTAATAAAATATTATATAATAATAAAATAACCCCACCTAAGAAGCCAATGTGTCATATGTTGGTGGATATAGATTGTTTTTAAAACAGTTAAGATACAGCTGGCTTATATAGGCTATCCTCAGTAAAAGAGAAATATAAACCAATGATCCACAGACTTGGTCAACTTATCATGCTTCCAATGGCAAGTTCTGTTTTCTTTTGTACTGGCAAGAAAACTAAGTTGTTTCCTTCTATCAGGGCTTCCCTACTCTTCAAGGTAATGTAAAACACATTGCTGGAAGCAACATGCACGTTCTGCTGGAAAAATGCACACACTAGAAGAACATTTGGGAATCACAATAAAATAAAACGTATTTTTTCCTTCAGTAGGTCAGGAGGACCTGAAGGATTTCAGCTGTAAAGCTGTAAAACTTGTAATGTGTCCAGGACTCCATAAATTTTTCATCATGGGACCTGGAGCCAGAGGACATTTGATTTAAGCTAAAGCTTGATGACCCCATGGCAGCTGGAAGTAAGAATGCATCTAAGAAAATGCGATAGGCAGTAAGGTTGGAGGGAGAAAGATTCCAGAATACTGTCCTCTGTTTCCATCTGCATGGTAGTTCTTTTTAATCCAGTCCAGACGCGAGCCACATGAATGTGAGCAAGAAGCTACAAGCCATCAGAGGTAGCTCACGATAGAAATGATGCTGTAGGTAGTTAAATGATTTCCGTTAAGCAAGAAAATCCAGTAAAGAAGTGAAAGATGTCTTTATTCTTTGAAGCCCCTGGAGTACCATTAAATAGACCATGTATACTATAGTAATTTCCCTAGTGGCCTTGTGAGAGTTAATGCACATACTGAAATTATAGAACTGGATTCAAGCAATATTACTCACATTGGAACAGCTCACAGCATTGTCAAACGTGTTACATATATCCAGTTGCCTCCTGCACCTCACCACTTGGATAACCCAGAGACGCAACAAGCCCAACATGCCTAAGTTTAACTTGTCTAGCTCCAGAAACCTACTTTATCATCTTTATTTTTTAATCTTGCAAATACACTGTCTACCCAGACAAGTCAGAAACCTTTGATTCACCCTGTTTTTCCCTTCTATGTGCCACCAGTCAGACATCATCCAAACTGTCTCTCAAGATTGGTCTTTCTTCTCCATCCTTCTCCTTCTCCTACTGTGTTAGTGCAGGCCTGTACATTTTCTTATCTGAACTAGTACCATGGACTCTGGTTTCCCAGGCTCTGATTTCATTGCCTATGTTACCTTCAGAGTGCATTTTGTAAATCCTCTTTTTCTAATCTTTCGTAACCCCTCCCCATCATTCATTGCTTCTAGGTTAGATCCACAGCACATCATCTGTTATTCTCGCTAAGCTGGATTGTGCCCACCTTTCCAACCTCACCTTTGTCTTTTCCCCTTTTGTTTCAACCCTGAATGATAGGCAGGTCCCCAGCACCTTACACTCTCATAACCCTTTACCTTTGCATGGTGCTGTGCCTTCTACTGGAATGCTCTCAGCTTGTCTTCTTCCATTCTCTTCACTATCTCTTATTTCTTCTTCAAGATCTCCTTCTAGGAGTATTCTGTGACTCTACCCCAAATTTCTGTCTATATCCCCCCACCTCTGTGTTCCTTGAGGGAAGGGACTGAATTGTATTTGTCTTCATGTCTCCATAAGGAACCCAATAAGCACTAACAAGTGCCACATGAATAAAGAATTTTTACCACACAACAATTGTTTAAGTAGAGCAGATGCCGACATCTCTATTACACCCACAAGGACACTTCACTTCAGAGAGCTGAGTGAGTTTCCTGAGTTGACAGTGATAGGAAGCCAGGACTAAAAATTGCATCTCTTTACTTTTGGTCCAGAATGCTTTTAATAGTCTGTGTTGCCTCTAAGAGTATATATCTTTACCTTCGATGCTTCATTAGAAAAATACTGGGAATCAAATAAATGTAAAGTTATTCTAAGATATATTATGTAATTCTTAAAGTTAATTGCTTAAACTTTAAAATGAGCCATATAATTTAATAATATTTAGAAAAAAAGAAGAAAATTATCTTTTTTCCTAGTACTTCATAATGATACAACTTTCTCTTCCCTAATTTTCCTCAGGGAAATAGCCAAAAATAAGATATTACTATTGATTAGTTACCATTTTTCATGATGTATTACAATTATACATATCACATGAATTAAACTTTCAGTAGCATTCAAAGTATAGTCTCTTTTGCATTACGTATATAATACATGTATACAGTTGATTAATCAAATCCTCTTTATAGATATAAATGGCCATGTACCCAAGTCTCAAACCAATCTCACCTTGATAAATGTTATTAGAAATGCTGAAGTCCATCTTCACAATCAGCAAAGTAGCATCATCCTTGAGATGAGGTTATTACTCCACTGATCTGGTGGTATGAAGTCAGGTGATTCAGAAAGTGGAATAAACCAAACATATAGCAGAACGCCGTCAGTGTGGTGCTTACACAGAGGCCATGAGTGTCTGTGTCTTCACAGAGAGCTGTGCAACAGCTTTTTGATGATTGTTTTTTAAGGGCTTGGCAGGGTTTTATTTTTGAGATGTGGACATGTCTTTTAAAACAGTCTCGTTGAAACAAGTTCTCTTTTATTTTTTATTAATTTTTAATTAACAAGTAAAAATTGTACATATTCATCATATCCAACATGTTTTCAAATATGCATACTTTGTGGAACAGCTGAACTGAGCTAATTAACTTATGGATTACTTCACACATTTATCAGTTTCTTATGTTGATGACACTTGAAACCTATCTCTTGGCAATTTTCACAAATACAATACATTGTTATTAACTGAAGCCACCATGTTCTAGGTAGATCTCTTGAAATTATTCCTCCTAACTGAAATTTTGTATCCTTTGACCAACATTTCCCCGACAATTCACACCCACCCCAACCCCTCAGCAGCCAGCACTCTACTCTGTGTTTGTATTAGGTCAATTGTTTTAGATTGGACATAGAAGTATTATTAATACCACACAGTATTTGTCCTTCTGGGCCTGGTTTATTTCATTTAACGTAATGTTCTCCAGGTTCATCCACATTGTCAACTGACAGGTTTTTTTTCTTTTTTTTAAGGCTGAATAGTATTCCATTGTGCATATATACTACATTTTGTTTATCTATCTGTTGTTGAACACCTAGGTTGATTTCACATCTTGGCTATTGTACTAGTGCTGTATGGAACATGAGAGTGCAGATATCTCTTCAACATCCTGATTTCATTTCCTTTGAATATATACTGAGGAGTGAGATTGCTGGATCATGTGGTAGTTCTATTTTTCAAAATTTCTTCAGAAATTTTCGTACTGTTTTTTACAATGGCTGAATCAATTTACATTCCCACCCATAGTATCCAAGCGTTTCCTTTTCTCTACATCCTTGCCAACACTTATCTTTAGTCTTTTTGATAACAGAAATTCTATCAGGTGTAAGGTGATATTATAGTATTTATTGCCTTTCCCTGATGATCAATGATGTTGAGCATTTTTAAATATACCTGTTGGCCATTTGTTTGCTCTCTTTTGAGAAAAATCTATTCAGAGCCTTTGTTCATCTTTCATTCAGATTATTTTCTTTCTATTGAGTTGAGTTTCTTGTATATTTTGGATATTAACCCCTTATCACATGTGTGATTTGCAGGTATTTTTTTCCATTCTCTAGATTGTCTCTTCACCTGCTGATTGTTTCCTTTGCTGTGCAGAAGCTTTTTAGTTTGATGTAATCCCATTTATCTATTTTTGCTTTTGTTGCCTGTGCTTTTGGGTCATATTCAAAAAATTGCCCAGACTAATTAAAGCTTGTCACCTATGCTTTCTTCTAGTAGTTTTACAGTTTCAGTTCTTACATGTAAGTCTTTAATCCATTTTAAGTTGATTTTTGTGTATAGTGTGAGCTACAGGTCTAATTTCATTCTTCCATATATGGAAGTTTTACCAGACACTACTGTCCTTTCCTCAGCAACTTCATCAAAAAATTAATTGACCTTAAATTTGTAGATTAATTTTTGGGCTTTCTTCTGTTTCATTGGTCTATGTATCTGTTTTTAGACTGGTACCATGTTCTTTTGATTATTATTGCTTTTCAGTAGATTCTGAAATCAGGTCGTATGATGCCTTTAGTTTTTTTCCTTTTTGTTCTAAATTGTCTTAGCTATTTGGGATATTTTGTGGTTTCATGTGAATTTTAGGGTTGTTTTTTCCGTTCCTGTGAAAAATGTCATTGGAATTTTGATGGCAATTCATTAAATCTGTAGATAATGTTGGGTAGTATGGACATTTAATAATGTTAATTCTTCCAATTCATGAACACAGGATATCTTTCCATTAATTTGTGTTTTCTGCAATTTTTATCAATGTTCTATAGTCTTCAGTGTCTTTCACTTTCTTGATTAAATTTACTCCTAAATATTGGGGTTTTTTTGGTAGCTATTATAAATGGAATTGTTTCCTTAATGTTTTGAATGGTTTGTTATTAGTTTATAGAAATGCTGTTGATGTTTATATGTTGATATTTTTTATCTTGCAACTTTACTGAATTTATTGATAGTTCTGCTTTTTGGTGGATGCATTATATATTCATTTAAACACTGAATTACTTTTTGAAAAAGATATGTACCAATCAGAATGGCCACTTGTCAGTATCTCCATGAAATTTTCTTACCAAAATACTATTTTTGTTTCTTTAAAAGGAAAGTACTTTCTTGTGCAAAAGGAAGATTTTCTCACAGTGAGCAATTATTATATATTTCCCTTGGTTCCAAAATAATGTTATGGAATATGCTTCTCCAGCCACCTTTAAAACTAGACCAAATTCTCATCTTGCTTCCTAGAGGAGCATTTCTTTCAAAAATTTTAAACTTGCTCCATTGGCTATACGTACATTTTTGATAATGCCAGTTTGGTGAGGTGGAATAAATACCCTACTGCTTACTGGATGTGTGACTCTAAGTACATTGCTTTGCCTCCTCATACCTGTTACTCCTTTATGAAATGGTAATAAAATACTCCCCGTTTCTGAAGGAGCCCTTGTGAAGGATTAAATGAGATAATGTGTATAAAAGTGGATAGATCCAAATTACTTACTTTCCATCTTTTTAAAACACTTTACCTTTCAGTAAAACCAATCACTATGTCTACACAATGGCAGGAAGCTGCTTTGCTGAAGATGGTGAGAGGCTGATCCATTTACCAGTGGTATACCCAGAAACAATTTGGCAGATGTAGTCATTAAGATAAATGGCTGTGAGAGCAGACTGGCAGTGACATCTGGCAATACATTAATTATTAGAGGTGATCTGGCCATCAGCTGGATAACTGGCTGGCTTAATATCCCCTCCCTCCCTTACCATGCCATGTGCATCTTTTCTGAAGCTGCAGACCCAATGAGAGACAATGACTTTCCCAGATAAAAGAGTCCTTCTCAGTCATAGGTCCATTTTTCATTAGAACCTCCAACTTAGCTCTGCCTATAAGAGTAGCTAAGATATTTTAGTACATATTCTGGTTTTGCCCATTTGAAAAATATATACAGAAAACCAGATTAGATAGAGAAGAAAGTGATTGATGAGTATCTAAGCTACCAAAATAGCAGAAACACACAGCAGAAGAGAAAACAATAGCATACTCAGAGCTAAGAGCACTGACTCATAAATCATGCACTGATAATGAGAGCACACTTATTTCCTACAAAGGACAATTTTTAAAAGGTATTACATTTCTATAATTGGGAAATTTGGTTAGAAAGGTTGGCATCATTCCAGTTGTTACCAAAGTAGCATCTTTGAGAATTCTAAGGGAACAGAAACATTGTGATTTCTACTTGCATCAGTTAGAGTATTAGGCAAAGGACGATACCTTCATATTCTGTTCTAGACAACCTTGAACATAACCTTGCATACAATTTAGGATCCAAAACTTGCTTTTATTATAAGAGGAAACAGTATGAGGAGCGTGGAGAGAAATCCCATGTGCAAAATAATGGGAATTCACTTTATTAAGTAATTTTATGGAATTCCCATACATATATATATAGACTTCATTTAGCAGATGATTAAGTTTATAGAATTTCCATACATATATATAAATATATTTATATATACATATCCTTCATTTAGCAGATGATTGACACGTGAGGCAGATTGACCATCCTATATAGTATCTTCCCTCTCCTAGCTTGTAATGTCATTTGGAAAATAAAAGACTAGATAGACAATATTGAAATAATGATACACACCATTGAATACTAAAGAAAAAAAGACACATAGTAAAAGCTATAGACATGCACTGCAAGCTAATATGCTTAAGAAAGCCTTTGTGGAGGGTGGATCACTTGAGGTCAGAAGTTCAAGACCAGCCTGGCCCACATGGTGGGCCATCTCTACTAAAAATACAAAAATTGGCTGGATGTGGTGGCAGACACCTGTGATCCCAGCTACTCAGGAGGCCGAGGCAGGAGAATTGTTTGAACCTGGGAGACAGAGGTTGCAGAGACTGCACCATTGCACTCCAGCTTGGGCAACAAGAACAAAAAACAAAAAACAAAACAAAAAAAAAACAAAGAAAGCATTTGTGATACTTAGGCAGCCTGTGAATCTTGGGTGGGACTGAAATACAGTCAGTCCTCTACATACAATAACGAACAACAAATTTTCGACTTTTTTCTGGTGCAACAGCAATATGCATTCAGTAGAAACTGTATTTCAAGTACCTGTACAACCATTCTGTTTTTCACTTTTAGCACAGTACTTAATAAATGTTATGAAATATTCAATACTTTATTATAAAACATGCTTTATGTTAGATGATTTTGCCCAGCTGTAGCCCAGTGTAGGTATTCTGAGCACATTTAAGGTAGATGTGGGGAAGCTGGGTTGTTTGGTAGGTGAGGTGTCTTATATGCATTTTCAACTTACAATATTTTCAACTTATGATGGGTTTATTGGGATATAACCCCAATGTAAGTTGAGGAGCATCTGTAATCAATTCCTTTATCCACTGCAGGCTGAGCTTTGGTAAATATTTGATCCCAGGTTGGTTTCGCCCTGACACCCAACCTGTTTCTAGACAGCCTCCCCATTTCAGCCAACCCATGCTCATGAAAGGGAAAACCATTGTCCTAAGCCATGTGTTCTTGAGAGAAAAAGTTTAAGTCAACTCTAGGAAAGAAAATAAGAGAAAGGTAAGTGGTGGTTCATTTTCCTACTCAACTTTTACAGGTAGTCACTCCGCCAATAAATATGCCCCTTTTGCTGACCGATGCCAAGAGTTTAGAACTGAGCTAATTAGAATATACTGCATTTCTCATGAGATTTCACACATTGTTTTGCCAATCACACAGCTAGGTTTAGGATGCAGAGACAGAGAACTGGTTCCTCATCTTTCTTTCACTCTGAGAGTTGCAGATCCCTGCCCAATCCTGCCTCGCTCCCCACCACAACAAAACCAATCTCAGCTCTGGTCACTGGTTTCCTGTCCTCCTCCTTCTCCATCTGACCACGGGGACAGTCCTGCAAGTAGGCTGCCATCTGCTTTGCTGCTTAGCATCTCCTTCCTGACAAATCTTTGCCACCGTCTTTGTTCTTTAGACAACATTATACCTGTTGTTTCCAGAGAAGCATCTCTGATCTACTGCCCTACTCAAGGGCTGTGGGCAGCGTTAATCATAACCCTGAGCTAGGTAGGCTGAGCACATTGGCTCACGCCTAGAATCCCAGAACTCCAGGGAGCTGAGGCAGGAGGATTGCTTGAGACCAGGAGTTTGAGACTAGCCTGGGCAATTTAGTGAGACCTCATCTCTATTAAAAAGAAAGAAAAAAAAAACTCTGAGCTAGGAGCCTATGAGCTGAACGGCACTATTTTCTAATATGGAGGTCTGGAGTTCTAGAAAGACTAGAAAACTCTATAAAATGTGTAAAGGTAAAGTTGGGTACTAACATTTTTTTAAATTATTTTTCATCTGCTAATGCCTAATCTTAGCATTTCCAACTCTTAAAATTATCAGGCTTGTTATCTGTGAGTAATAGTACCATTAATATGTTTTTTGTTTACATAAATAAAACCGTATAATATGTTTTTATTTACATAATCAAAAAATATATCACAGAACTTAAAAGAAAGCTAAAGAGATGTAGAAAGGGGGATTCTAACTAAATATAGATCCTAGGGATTGGGATTCCTACACATATTTGAAGACAAGAGTGATGAAATAAAGTTGTGCATAATTTGTACGTATATAAAGGCACTTAAAAAAACTGAAAAAAAAATTATCAGGTATTTCAAACAACGAGATGACTGCCTCTGTTGCATTCCCATAGTAAGTAGCATTCTGGCAAGCCCCCTTCACTATACTATCCTGCCTAAAAAGACAGCCTTCCAAGGAGGGTAGAAGGTACTCTTGGGGCTAGGCGCAGTGGCTTATGCCTGTAATCTCAACACTTTGGGAGGCTGAGGTAGGTGGATCACCTGAGGTCAGGAGTTCAAGACCTACCTGGCCAACATGGAAAAACCCCGTCTCTACTAAAAATATAAAAAATTAGCCAGGCATGGTGGTGGGCACCTGTAATCCCAGATACTCAGGAGGTTGAGGCAAGAGAATCACTTGAGGAGGCCAGGCGTGGTGGCTCATGCCTGTAATCCCAGCACTTTGGGAGGCTGAGGTGGGAGGATCACGAGGTCAAGAGATCAAGATCATCCTGGCCAACATGGTGAAACCCTGTCTCTACTAAAAATACAAAAATTAGCTGGGTGTGATGGCGTGCACCTGTAGTCCTAGCTACTCGGAAGGCTAAGGCAGGAGAATTGCTTGAACCCGGGAGGTGAAGGGTTGCAGTGAGCTGAGATCGCACCACTGCACTCCAGCCTGGGTGACACTCCATCTCAAAAAAAAAAAAAAGTGCTCTTGGATAAACTTTGTTTTGTAATAATAGTTTCTTTTTATGAATTTCATCATTTGATGATAAAATCAAGTGATCAGTAACATCTTCAAGGAAACTACTGGCAGATATATATAATAAGATAATGACTGATCTAAGAATTTATCACAAATAATAGTTTGAAATTCCAAAAGTACCCGAAAGGTATATAATTCAATTGTTTGTTCATTCATGCATTCATTTATTCAGCCATTGTTTGGATACCTACTATGCGCCAGACATCGTAGATAATGCTGACAAGTGATGAGCAGGGTAAATGTACCTGCCTCCATGGAGCTTACAGAATATGAAGGAGAAAGGTGATAAGATAACAATTATTTTAAAATTAGGTATTTATAGATCTGTAACTGCTATAAGGAAGATATTATTATTGTTGTATATCTTTGCAAGCCCATAACAAAAGCATTTTAAAGTGTCTTAACAGCAGTTCCTGCATTGACAGTATCACTGTCAACCACCAGAACAGCCCAAAACTGAGTCTAATAAACTGACACATTTAATAAACAGATTTATCAGTTTTGCATGTTATTCTCTCCCTAGCAGACATATTGATGTATGTTCACGATTTCCGGGCTTTCTGAAGTAATGACATCCCTGTCGCCCTGAGAGCAGTGTGAACAAGTCGTATGACACTATGGATCCCAGCTCAGAGGTGCACAGTAGTGGCTCACCTATGGCTTCCTTTTACCTACCTGTCCACATCAGAGCAGTGACTGAACAGCTAAGGCAGGTTGGGGGGACCCCGGACTGCCAGCCCGCTTGCTAGCCCATCTGAAAAAACAGTTTCTACATCAGTGAGAGAAAGAAACTTAAGGAAAATCCCAAAGCTCACAGTGTTTTCCCAATGAAAATGGAAAGGTGTTTTCACAGTGCTTTGTCTAGAAAAGCCTTTGTGTGCTTATGATGTCTTCATGTGTTTATAATTTCTCCGTGATTCCTTTATTTTACATGGACTTAAAACTCAACCCTAACCCCACACACATTTTCATGGCGCTCCAGCTGTATCACGACAGTGCAGTCAACTGCTATGGAAAAGTTTTTGTCTTTTACTGTTACTGAGAGAAATCATTATGTTGAATTAGAAACACTGACACATTGTGATTATAGGAAGAAGAACTTGGTTCGAACACTTTTTTATTAACATAAGGAGGTCAAAATTAGATACACCAGATGTGTTTAGCTCCCTACACCAAATGTGTCAGACTGGAGCTTTCTAGGACAGGGTTTCTCCAAGTATTATGAGGTTTTATCCGCTTCACTTTGGCTGTAAGAAGCTACAGTTTTTTCCCTTACTTCCCAGGATTCAGTTTAGCATTCCGAAAAGAACACATGCAAAAACAAACAAACAAAAGCCCTCATCTCTTTGAGTATAAACAAATGCTCTGGTCTTTTATTTTTTCATGAATCTTATGTTTAAATGAGAGTTCTTTTCTGCAAGCTTTCCAGTGTGATAACCACACATCCCAAAAGAGCTAGAGACTCTCGCGAGCTAAAAAAAAAAAAAAAAAAGAATGTGATTAATACTACATCCCTAAGCAAGCAATTAGGTACCCTTGTATCTGATACACGGAAATGAGAAATAGAAATCTATAGGCATTGCCCTTTTTTTTATGAAAGACACTGTATTACTTCAGCTGTTTTTGTTTTAAAGTAGGGAATGGTATCACTGTTTATTCTAATTAGAAAATACGCGAAACCTCCACAGGGTTCAAAATCCCTGGGTAATATGAGACATTCTGTAGGTTTGGTTTCTGCCTTCTTTCCACCTCTCTCAGACTTTCTGAGAAACATTTCCACATTCCCATCTAAACTCCAAAAACTGATGTAGAGTTTAGCATCCAACAGTTTTTCTTGGCCCTATTTCTTCAATATTCTTATTTTCCACCTGCATCCTAGATGTTTAATCCACTTGTTAAATTAAGTAGCACAGAAATAGGGTTATGTTTATAATAATCTGAAGACCAAATCCATCAATTTATCCTAGGTTATGAGCAATTAAGAAAATGTAAGACTTAAAAACATTTAACTAAGACTTAGGGCAGGTGGTTCAGTTGGACTCTGATACTTATGTAATTGTTGTAATGTAGAGTAAGAAGTAATCCTCTCAATTGTCCTTGGAACCTCCTTATAATAAATAGTACAAACCTTGCCCAACAGTCTAAACGTTGTATCATTCTGTCTTCATGACATTGTTGACATAAGGCACTTTTTACTTCTCTTCATTTTGAGTATGTTTTCTCAACCTTGTACTCTTAAGAACCATTAAGGACTTGTTGTTTCACATGCCCCCCGCTAAAAAAAAAAAAAAAAAAAAAAAAAAAAAATTGTACTTTCTGTTAAGCACCAGTTTTTTGTTGTTTTTTTTTTTAATTGTACTTTAGGTTCTGGGGTACATGTGCAGGTGATGTAGGATTGTTGCATAGGTACATACATGGCAAGGTGGTTTGCTGCCTCCATCCCCCCGTCACCTACATCTGGCATTTCTTCCCATGTTATACCTCCTCAACCTCCCCACCCTCACGCTGTCTCTCCCCTAGCCCCACCCCCCAACAGGCCCTGGTGCGTGATACTCCCCTCCCTGTGTCCATGAGTTCTCATTGTTCAACACCTGCCTATGAGTGAGAACATGCGGTGTTTGATTTTCTGTTCTTGTGTCAGTTTGCTGAGAATGATGGTTTCCAGGTTCATCCATGTCCCTACAAAGGACACCAACTCATTGTTTTTTATGGCTGCATAGTATTCCATGGTGTATATGTGCCACATTTTCTTTGCCCAGTCTATCATTGATGGGCATTTGGGTTGGTTCCACGTCTTTGCCACTGTAAACAGTGCCACGATGAACATGTGATCTTAGGAAGTGCAAGTGAGGGACCTAGCATGCCCTTCCTAAGATCACTGACTTCAATGAAGTTCAAATTGCCCCTTTGAGATGTGTATCATTCCCTAACCTCTGGCCAGTTTTACAATGCAGAAATGCCTCTCCCAAGGACCTGGGAGCTATCTCATTGCAAGGTAATCATCTAGAAACATAGCACCCCCATCTTCCAGTCTCCGTCGTGAGAAGTTAGGAACCTAACTTTCCTGATCCTCAGTTGGCAAATACACCTGGCCCAATCACACTGGCGGCCTCTCCCCTAGCACCACGCAGCGGATTTCACTAGCTCATGCAAAACTCTCCCTCCTCTTGTTCCAACAGAGCTGAATTCAGTCTTTCCCCTCTATTGCAGTAACCTTAAATAACATTTTCTCCACCTCTTTAACACCATCGCTTGTGATTTTTCTTTGACATTTAATTAAAGATTAATTAGTTCT